>CAJNYU010003862.1:0-56488 GCA_905331475.1 Rotaria socialis
TTTTCTCTTTTACAGACGACGGTATCTGCACCCCATTCGTCCAACGCTTCCCCCGTTAATGATTATGGGTTGGCGATCATCATAGGATCACGTGGCCGTGACATCTATGTTGAAGTTATTGTTTTGACTCTGCATACTGACTAATGATATAATCGATACGCTATCGGATGAGTCATCCGGAACAATTAGCCGTTAGTAACTTGTTCGGGGTTATTCCATGATGGGTGATACTGTGATTTGAACACAGTACCTTGTGAATATGTGTCGAATAACATATCCACTCAACCATGGCGGCTTTGCTGCGCAATATGACTAAACAAAACCCAGTAATCGAACGTGAATCAGTGAGTTAAAATAAAAAGAAATGCTTGGAAATTTCAGCTTCAATTTTCCCAGTCGATACATGATTCATGCGGTTTATTTTTCTTTTTTGTTCGTGCTATTGCGAAAAAGAAGGCTGTAAGACAACATTACGTTTTATGTTGAGTGCACGTAAGAAAGCTGTTTCTATTTTGTTGAGAAGATTATTTCAGGTAAGACTTAACATAAAACTGTTTTTTAAAATTATGTATGAATCATATTCAAAAGAAAAGATGGAAGAAAACACTTTTAGACATCTATTCAACAGGAACTTTCTAATTTGGAATCGAAAGTGAAATCATCCTGCTGACTTTACTTCAAATGTATTTTTAATATGATGATTGTTTGCATGAAGGCCATCTGAGGACTTCTTTAATTTTGATTTTATCTATTTACTCTTGATGCATCAGCAGTGAGTAAGTAAATAAATTCGAAGTCAAAGTCAAGAAACAGCTCAGAAATCAATATATTTCAATGCATGGGTACGATCACAGTGCCACCGAGCAATAAAACTAGCAGCATCACAAAGCTAGCAGTTGCAGTGACATCGGTGTCATGAATGTTCAGTAAACTAGCACCATGCATTCCTAATGGTTGGCGATTTTCATTCGTTACTATTTTTAGAAGAAAAAAAATGAGTCAAAAGTGCTGCTTTTGTTCTACGTGCCATTAATTACTCATGCGGTGAGTGGGAAATTATGTCGGTAACTGTGAATCACCGTAGTAAATACATGAAAAGTAATATGAATTATGAGTCGAATCGCTCATATTCTATTTCAAGTATTGAGTAAAAGTTGTGCAGTTCGAGAAAACAGTATATAGCATCATAGGTAATTGACTCTTATGAATATGCAAATACATGCAGTTAGAGTATCATCAACTATCTACTCATTATTTATATTCTGCTCAATATAGATTCATTTTAATATGATAAATCATGGCTTCTTGAATGAAGAAGTCAATAGACTGATCACTATTCGACATGATTGAGTATTAAATCTCATCAAAGAATATATCTTGTCGTTTGAATTTTCATTCGAATTTTTGCTATGAACTTGGATTGAAAATAAGTATCAGGAGTAGGACAATGGTGGCATGACACTCAAAATTCAGGTTTCCCTAAGTTCATTCCTTTTTTTCATCTTATTCAACAATCAATTAAACCGTCCAAAAATGGATAACTCTCAATATCACCGAATTAATTCATGCCTAAGAAGAATTTTATGAATGCTATTAGATTAAACTGATGATTTTAGTAGTTAGTTCAGTTTAGCGTCTTTGTTACAAGTTAAAAATAAAAATCGACGATTCATCAGTAGTATATGAAATCTTTATATTTATAAAATAAAGATAAAGATAATCTTTATTTGTAACAATAAAGTTAAAAGAAAGAAAAAAGAAAGATTTTCTGCGGTCACTGGTAAATAGATAAATAATTTGTATAACAACAGAAAATATTGATTGCAGTTCTTGCTTATCATCACGGACATTGCAGTATGAAATAATACTAGCAAATGACGGTGAGGCATAAATCATTTATGCAAAAAACATCTAGTGTTCAAAAGTTTTTAGCCTTGAACTTCTTAATTTTCTTCGAACTATCCGGAGAAGGCCACATTTTGGGTTTTTAAGGAAAAATATTTTTCTTTATTCTTTATTTTATAAAGATAAAGATTATTGTTATCTTTACTTCATAAATATAAATATTTTATTTATCTTAATTTTTTTAAATATAAACGTTTTATTTATCTTTAAAAAGTACAGTAAATATAAAGTAACACCCCTAATGTGAAATGAGTCAACAAGAAAACTAATTAGAACTTGAAAGGTTCATTATTACCTTACTAAGCAAATCTTCATTAAATACAACAACCTCTATCTAGATTTTATTTTTCAGACATACGAAAACAACGAACAAGAGACATAATTTTTTCGAAATGGGTTTGCTGTTAAATAATAGTTAATTTTTCAACGAATAGTGAACATATCTGTTTTAATTGTATTTCATGATTGCTCAAGTGTTTATCTTCGTAGCCATAGTGAATCAAGTAGGGAGTGATTTACAGGCTAGTGATTTTTATGTCACCGGTTTGCCTTTTTTGCCAAAAGAGGCTTCTTCCATTCGTATGCATGCTGGACATATACCTGTCAATTCGCAACATCATGGAGCCTTATTCTTCTGGCATTTTGCAAGCAAATATGCTGGAGACAAACCAAGAACAGTGATTTGGCTTAACGGAGGTCCAGGTTGCAGTAGCCTGATTGGAGCTTGGCCAGAAATCGATCCTTTCCGCTTTCAAAACAAAACTACAATAGTCGAAAATAATGGCTCTTGGCATATGTTTACCAATCTTTTGTTCGTAGAGCAACCTGTCGGCACGGGCTTTTCCTACATTGATACAGACTCGTTTATTCATGAACTCGATGAGATGACCAATCATTTCCTCAATTTTCTCGATCGTTACATCAAAATTTTCCCAGAACTCCTTCAAAACGATATTTATTTAGCTGGCGAATCGTTTGCTGGTCAATATGTTCCGTACATCGCACAAGCAATTCTTGCGAAACGATCGGAATTGAAATTGCTTGGTCTTCTGATTGGAAATGGTTGGATCGATCCTGCGAGCACTTATGAATCATATTTACCTTTTGCAGTTGCAAACAATCTAGTAGAAAATAATTCTGTACTCTATCATAATATTGCTGCTCAAACAAAAATATGTCTGCGGAGACTTTCTAATGAAACGCATGTTTTTGAGAAAGCATGTGAATCTATCCTGTCTGAAATAATGAAGAACGGCGCAATGAATAATCATTACCCTAACAAGACAACCGGTAGATGTGTCAACGTCTACGATGTACGATTAGACGATACTTGGCCTGCTTGTGGTACGAATTGGCCAGCGGATATTGAATATGCTACACTTTATTTGCATCGAACAGATGTTATGTCACGTATTCATGTTGATGGTAAGAAAGCAGGATGGACTGAGTGTGCCGACTCTGTTTTTTATACATTTCGAGCATATCATTCTATACCATCCATCAAACTATTGCCTGATTTACTCCGACAAATTCCAATTGTACTTTACAGTGGTGAACGGGACTTTATTTGTAATCACTGGGGAACAGAGAGAATGATGGATGCTATGACTTGGAATAATCGTACTGGTTTTGATCTTGGAAATAAAACATTAGCTCCACTAGAGCCATGGATAGTAGACGATGAACCTGCAGGTCTTATTCGGACTGCACGTAATTTGACTTATATTCTATTCTACAATGCTAGTCACATGGTGCCCTATGATTATGCACGTCGATCGAGTGCTATGCTACACCAATTCATAAAATTGAACTTGTTATCTGATTCAGATAAAACAACGAAAAAAAACAATGTTGAAACGATGAATCTGAAAAAAAGTCGCGCTGGTTTGATTGCACTTGCTTTAATCATAACTACCATAATTCTTATTGGTCTTACTTCATTCTTTGTATGCAAACGTCAGCAGATTCGCATGCACCTACCGGTTAACACAACTCGTGTATTGTGGTCGACTCGTTGTCGCGATGTTGATCTACAGCCATTAGTAGTGTGCTCACTTCTAGTTGAATCAAAAGAAAATGTTGATGGATCAGATTGCTCAACACTTGTCTAACTCATGTCAAATATTTCAGAATGCTTCGTTTTTTGCGATTCTCTTCTGATTATTTTAATGTATAAAATATACTATGTGATACCGGTTACATAGGGAGTGTGGTGTAGGTGGGTGTGCAAATCTTGGGAGACAAATAAAATTTAATTTAATTAAATAAAAGTTTGATTGATGTAATAAAGGACGGGCGTGGATATGCTAGCAAAAACGGCCCTATTTGAAAGGCATAGTGAAACCCCTATTAACTATACATAGTTCGAAAAGAAATGAATAGAAAACGATGAACCCATAAAAAAATTCTGCAAATCTTTCGCTTTTTTCCTACGAACTAAGTGATATCTCTTACGCGGCTTATCTAAGAAGTACTATATAGAGGAGAACTTGACTATCTATTGAACTAAAAAGTTGTTATTTGATACCCTCATTATATATCATTGGATGCAGCACAAAATTCTGAATAAAACAACTGTAAAAACACTTGCTTCAAAAAAGCTTGGGCAAGGGATGCACATAGGACGACTAAAAAATAGCATAGGCTTTTTCGTCTAGAATTATGATAGTCGTCTGCTATGGGTCTCAGCATTAGAAATAGGCAGTGATGTGATTTTTGTTATGAATTGATGCATGAATAGAAAGCGTTACATTAATTACAGACGATTGTACTTAAGCCACAATTGATTCAGTTCAATCGAAGATTTTAAATGTTTGTTTACATAGCCAAAACAATAATTAACTTTTCATTGTCTAACCTAGATGTTATTAGAGCTTTACTCGAATACGATATGTTACGCGAAATACAAGTGTTGCGTTTCTTAAAATATGGACCCTCATAAAAAGTGAATGATCGTTCTAGGAATCTAATACAAGCCGGTTTCCTCTGAAGGTTATTATGTTTTACTGGAATCAAAACAATTTTTCTTGTCGCCATGAATCAAACAAGTAATCCTTCCATCTATCTACCAATGAAAATAGACGAATGTGAAAATTAGTTATGGTAAATTTCATCACTACGAGAACTTTATCAATCAGTACCAGCTTGTTTCTACAGAAAGCTTTCGATATACCGTTAAATTATCTAAATGACTCATTATCTCTTGTGGACTAAATAGATAGTTTGTTCAGCTATAAATCATCGGCACTGCACGTGACATTACAGCAGAGATTTTGTGACGAATAGAATCGATCACTTTAAAAAGAACTCGCCTGCTTTATCGGTTTCCTTGATTTACATCCCTTCGAGAGAATAAAATTCTGAACAGGATTTTCTTTTTTTCGTTCAAATTCAGTTTGAGCAATAACATAAAATTGTTTGATTTTAAATAATATTTGAAGAACATATTGAGAGGTAAAACAGAAAACGTATATTCTATTTACATGCATTGAATAACATAGATGCCAATAATGTTTTCGTTTTTTATCTTTTGTTCAAATTAATCTCGATGGATAGAAAGAGAGAAAGTAGAAAAAAATGATGCGCCAAACAACAGAACTATAAAAAAAATGAGCGTTAGTTCATTTGAAATGTTTGGTTATTTATCTCCAATTGATATTCTTCAATCATTGTTTTTATTGACAAAACGTTTATCAAGAATTATATCAAATGAATATTTATGGCACATTCATATTGGTGATACAACAATGGCATTAACGATGTTTAATGATCAATGTCAAAGTATATTGGCATTAATAGGAGGTCGGGTTGTCTCGCTACGTGTAACATTAATTGATGTTATTGGTGGATGGACACTCGTTTCATCTTCTCTTCAATATCATCCAACAACATTGCTTCATCGTCTACATTTGATCGATATTAAACCACATGGATTTAATAAATTATTGCGTAATCGGTTAATACAATAATTACATACTTTATTAGTTGATGTGACATCTTCTAACCCATTTAATTATCTTCAAGTTGAAGGAATTTATCTAGTTAAGGTAGAAAAAAAGAACTACTTCAATTCGTTTCTTTATGGAATTCTGATTTTTTTCTGTTGCCAAAACGCTTATTAATATAACGATTTATAAAATCTAATTTTTAATTTAATAATAAGTGTGTTCAAGAATGCCTCTTCTAAAACTTTGTCGACTGTCTGTTGATTATGACGATAACAATGCTAATCAAATAGAAAACAATTCATTAGGATATCAAATAACGTTACAGAATTTATTAAATCCAAGTCATCTTCGTACATTAGCTATTGATATACGCGCACATCACGTTTTCTTGAGCGTTTATTATTATGCATACCATTTATCGAGAATCTTTCTTTTGGTATAAAAGATCTATATAGTAATGAGTATGATATACATGATATAAAATTGCAATACTACTATTATTGATGCTCGTCTTCTTCGATACCTATCTCGTCTATGTATAAATTGTATGAATAGCCTATGTTTTCATCGAATCATTACATGCAATTATCATCGGTGTTCAGCCAACTTTGCCATTTTTCATTAAAATTAAAAGCATTTACATCAATTTCTGATCCATTAGTTATATCCGGCGACATTATTCAACAATTGTACATTGATCGTCTTCAACCAATGGTAACTTACATTTTTAATCTATTATTATACGCTACGGACACTTTTGAAGAAAAAAGAATTTTCAATTCCCTTTTTAAAGTTCCATTTATTCAACGACAGCAACCGAGAGTATTCATTCAAGAACTTAATGATCGAGAGATTGGTCCTACATATCATTGTTTTAGGATGGCTTATAACGTATACACACTAGAAATTTTTGATGATTGTGGAATTTTATTTCGCCCAATTTTAAATAATCATAATCTTACAACTCTAATCAATCAACAAGTAATGATTTTTACTTCTATTTTAAAAGAAATGTCTCAATGAAATTATTTGTGTAAATTTTATTTGAACCAATGTTCATATTTTCTTGTAAGAAAATCTTTCTACAAAATTTAATGTAGAAAGGAAAAAATTGTGAAGATTTAAACTTACAAGATAACTAAAAAAATTATTTTTCGTTAAGATAAATCATATTTTCTATTGATTAGATTAAATCATTGGAAATCTTCGATATAACATGGACATTGCAAAATGCTCAACGAATTCGCACATTATTGTCGAATCGATTATCTAACTTGAAGAAACTTTCATTTAATATTTGTGATGCATATCGTCGGTGGAAATGGAAACCATCTTGTATTGTTGACGGGAAAAATAAATTCGCAAAACGAATTGTTACTCCTATTTATCTGCTTGTTAATAAATTACAAAAACTTGTTTCGCTACGCATTGGCTTTTCCAATTCCGAATTTCATGATACATCTTGTTTCCCACATTTAATTCGACAACAATTACATCAATACCATTTCAATTACGACTTTCGTCCAATGCAATTGAACTGTGACTTTAATAACGGGTGGCCCATGAAAAATGGCGGTCTCATTATTTACTCAATATCTTTTTTGCTCTTCACTGATTTGAACTGAACATTTTCCCAAAAGATTCAGCATTCAATTCTCTACAAACTCATGTGTAAAAGATTTTTTAAAACTAGAAAACAGCTAAGTGCTAAAACGAAGAAAAAAGGTTAAAAAATCTTCAACTTTCAAGCTCAACATACATTAACATTTGAAGTATTTTTCGACAATTTCTACGCAGGCTTAAGTTACGAGAGAAATATTTTCTGGTATTTTCAAGTACGCTCTTTTTCGATATCTTTGAAAAACATTTCTTTAAAAGTGGTCTTCGCCTATTAAATCGATATTTTCTGAAAACTCGTCCATAACGCCTTAATTTCGGTTTACAAGAAAGTCTACTGCAAACGAAACTTTGCATCACTNGTTAATGTATGTTGAGCTTGAAAGTTGAAGATTTTTTAACCTTTTTTCTTCGTTTTAGTACTTAGCCGTTTTGTAGTTTTAAAAAATCTTTTACACATGAGTTTGTAGAGAATTGAATGCTGAATCTTTTGGGAAAATGTTCAGTTCAAATCAATGAAGAGCAAAAAAGATATTGAGTAAATAATGAGACCGCCATTTTTTATGGGCCACCCGTTAATACATTAATTATGCTAATGTATTTTGTTGTTGTAAATTCTTGATATTTGCATATGAATTAAATTGAAAGTTTGAAATTGAACTAATTTTTCTTGACTAATTTTAACACACAATCAATATTCGCTATATTGAAGGAGATAAGATTGCCGAACAAAAACAAACAACGCTTTCAATCATTTTTCTTTTCCATGAATAAATGTATCTTCACGAAATTTACTTTTATTTGATACAACTGATGGAACTACAGTGTTGCTTCATGAAATGAAAGTAGGTTATAATAACCTTTAGAATTAGGACAAACAAATAGTTAGGTCAGTCAAAAAGTACTGACAGTGACGCCTTGATGCCTGATAGTAAGCTGAAGGAGAATTTCTTTTAGTATGAAACAACAGAGAAAAAAACGCTCTATCTTTCTATGGTATTTGGTCATTCTTTAGTTAATATTATTCTATGGGTGTACGGCCATTATTTCAAATAGAAGACATGATAAATTTTATATCAAATGAAAGCCCATCAAAAATGGACTGGACGCGGTGGGACGATGTAGTGACGGTGTGCTGCGAAATTTCGCGGTTCCTCGCCTCTTGACAACATTGAGCTTTTTAACATTTTTTTCTTACATTGTTACTTTTCTATTTCGAAACTCTATCTCAATATATAGAGTAGAATATAAACAATAACATGACTATAAGACATTTAAATGGGCTCAGTTTTTGATTGATAGTAGAACTCTGCTCAAAAAACGTTTTTTGTTGGAATAAGGCAAGTATAAATCCTGCACTGTGAAATATTTTAGTTCATGTCAGAAAAGCAGCTTCACTAGTTATCGAGAAAGAAATATATATATGAGCCAGTCCATCTAAGTCACGGCGTGACATGCTCCGTTGATGTCGTCCGATTTTGTTCAATTTAATACATGTTGTAGAGGTAAGAGTTCTAAAAATTATGACGCCAACCGTTTGAAAAAATATTGTTCCGTTGTTGAGATGTTTGCACTTTTCTGAGGGTACTATCGTCAAAAAAGGTCATTTTGGGTGATTTTTGTGACATCGATATCTCATCAAGGGTATATGCAATTTAATTGAAATTTTTACTGTGAATAGGTATCATGATTTTGTATTTCCAGGAAAAAAATGCGCTTAAATAAGTGCAGTATTGGTGAGTTGCCAAATATCGCCAGGTAAACGGCAAAATGGCTAATTTTTGGTATTTTGTACACTTACGTATCTCATGAATGGATCGTACCAGAGGGTTGAAACCTTGGCTATAGAGAGGTTTCATTGTGTACATAGTCCGCTAAAAGAAATCAGCTACCTACATAATTCCAATCACTGTGGAGACCCGCCAAAAAATCGTGATTTTGGCCAAAGCCACGACTTTGAGAGACTCAAATTTCCCCAAACTATGGATTGTCTAGAAGCTGGATACATGTAGGTTTATAGTACTCACCGAGTTCTACAACATTATGAAAAAATTAGCCTGGGATCTCAAAGAATAGTCTCAGGGAACTAATCGAAAAATACGTAAAGAAACGAGTACTTTTTCTATAGGAAACGGATCTGATATCACGCAAAAATTTCTCATAGAGCTGCATCATATCAAATAAATTATACCTAGCGTAAATCAGCATTCGACCCTCTATCACTCTGCATAAAAATATCCTTTGAAAAGGAAAAACTAATATTTTCAAAACATTTCCGTGCACCCTCCAGACGTCTTCAGCTACTCTCTTTTCAGAAGATCGCCCTACCCCCTAGGAGAATGTTTTGAAAATATTAGTTTTTCCTTTTCAAAGGATATTTTTATGCAGGTTGATAGAGGGTCGAACGCTGATCTACACTAGGTATAATTTATCTGATACGATGCAGCTCTACGAGTTTGCAACGCTAGTCAAAAATTCAGTCTATTCGACGAAACGAAGTATTGACATATTTTTTGCTTTTGTCTCATATTACTATTTATAGCGTATTCTGTATATCAGAAAATGTCCTTAATAGAAAACAATCTGTCTCAAGAGGAAAACATTTGAAGAAAACAAAACGCAATGAATAGAATGTTTATGAAAGTGTATTCAAGTTAGTTCTCAGTTTTACTAGTGCAAAATACATAATCACTTAAAGCTCTCATGTTTTGATGTGATTAACATTAATTTTATAAATAAATTCGCCTTTTTCGGACAAAGACTTGAGATAATCAATCGTTTGTGAAACTTGAATACACTTCCAATTTGTTTTTGTCTGGGGACAAGCTTCGAAATCTATTCTTTATGCGATTTTGCTTTTGAAAATATTGATTGGATAACAAATGGCATTTGTGAACAAAAAACAAAAGCTATGAGTTGACAACTCGCTTTTCTTGTTTTAATTCAATCATTTTCGTATAAAAAGAATAGGACGACCCTACTTATTAATATTTATTATCTATTGGAAATATTCTTGCTTATAATTTACAAACTCTCCGATAGAAAATTCAGTTATATCTATTGAAGATTTTTATCGAGTTAGTTAGATTATGATTTTATGAGAAAAGAAAGCAACGTGCACAGAAAGAAAAGCAAGAGAGAGAGAGAGAGAGATGCAAAGCAAAAAAGAATCCTAAGAGAGAATCATATATGTTGCTCGATTGTTCGCAAAACTTGAACACGTCAAAAAAGATTAACATATTCGTAAGCGAAGATCTTTTCTCTAAAAATTTATTATGAATCGTTTTTGTTCGATTTTTATACTTGTATTACTTTTCAATCGATATTGTTATTCATTCACTATTCCGTATATTGATCAAAACAAAAAAGAAACATTACCATTAAGTGGCTCGAACTCACAAGATGTTATCAAATCATTGGTAAACGAGAAGAATGACCAAGATTCATATGTTAACATATTGTGTACAGTTTATGGTGTATGTTTGGATAACGATCAACAATATAATTTCAATCGGAGACCAAAAGCTAAACGACTTACGATGAGTGTATTTCATGGATTTCCGAAATTTGGTAAACGTGAATTCAGATCAGCATTTGCTGGTTTTTCAAAATTCGGTTGAAATCCCAATCTTGTATTTCTTTTTTGATTATTCGTAGAAGGCAAATAGAAAATGATTATGTTTCAAGAAAAAAGAAAAATCAAATATATCTTTCTTTATGACTTTTTTTGATGAAAAAAAAAGAAGCTTGCCAAAATAAATGGATGTAACATTAAGCTCATGTTTTAATCTTGCATGTAAATTTATTTTAGTTTGTGAAACATTATAATAAATAATGTTGCAATGTCTGGATTAGCCGAGGTTTTCGCATTGAGTGGAACAGGGGTGTAACGCCTTGATAAGGATCAGAGACGCAACTAATAAAAATGCCAGGTGCCACAGTATTGGTTGTGGCAGAATGGCAACACTGGAAATAAAATAGTATTGAATATTGAATGAAGACTCAACAGTTTATTCAATGAACAAAAATAGTTGAGAATACGAAGAACTCCACAAGCAAGTAGCTGAGACGAGTTGGAGCGATTGTAAGGGACAATCGAGTTAGATTGATTGTAAAGAGCAATCAAGTTGAAAGAAAGGTAACATGTACTTTATCAAAAAGGTGATTCTTTTTGGTAGAGAAGAAAAAAAATAACTATCATGTATATTTTTTGAGTCTAAGGGCGAAAACGAAAAAGTGCCAATGTTGAAAATAATAAGCGCGACAATAAGTAACAAGAGAGAACAATATAGAGAAGAAATAAACCTACATGATATAACAAACATCAAGACAAGATCAGTGACGTTGCCGTTGTCACCAGGGGCATTCGAAGCCAAAACATATTTTGGTGGTAACAGTACGGGTATAGAGACGTACAATGATTTGTAAGAGCACGTAAAAAATCCCAAAAGAAATTAAAATTAATATATATAGACTGTGAAAATGTTTATCACGTTGGTCCCACAGAGCTATAAGCAACAAAAGGGTAAATATGGTTCGCAGTTCGAAATGAAAAGTTATAGAATACAATTTATTTAGTATCTCGGGAATTCGTGCTAAAGATTAATCCCTATATTAACAAAAAAACAACGTACACATATTCTAGACCGTTCGATGCAAGGGGACCAGATCTTTCGATATTTTTCCGCATTCGAGTCATTTTTATTCAACTGTTATTATTTGATAGGTCTTCTTCATAAAACTAGGCATCAGAATCTATTGGTTGAATCGCAAGAGAAAAAATAGCCACCGCTAAATATTTTTTTCTGATACTTTTCTAGATTTCCGACTAATTGATCTGTTAGCGAGTTCAGAGAAATGAAAAATATTAACAAAAAACAATTCTAGTTCTTTTAAGACGTTGAGTATAGTTTTTTCAGAAACTGCAGCGTTTATAGAGTCAAAAAAATGATGTTCTTTAATAAGCCGCCATTCACTTAATATTCATAACGTGCTCCCTAGGGTTGTTGTGAAAGGTTTGATATAACCTGAAATGTAACAAAGGATATTGTGTTAATAGGCAATCAACTTAACCATTTATGCACAAATCACAGCTTTCCGATTTTTAACTTCCTCATCTGATATTTCTGAATGGGATATTTACTTGAGAAAAGACTCAAGGGAAATATCACCGAACGGACCTTGAAACCGCCCATGTCATCAAAATCGCGTCGCTTTTGATGGCATGAGCGAGACTATCCAATTTATTAATCGTTTTCATGCTTTTTACAGGTTTCAGAGTGATGATAATTAATTCAGACAATGATTAAAATAAAAGATTTTTATAGTCCACAAATTTTTATAATGGTTTATTTGAGTTTTGACATCGATCAGTAGATGACAATAATAAGCAGTTGCATAATCTCTCAATCTGTCTCATAACCATCGAATTTTCAGTATATCACCATGAATAATCAATACAGGTATACTTAATAAGTATTTTTCTATGTAGACCATACACTAGTCGACTATCTTCATTTCTATTTGCCCAGATTCTTGCCTGAAAAAACGGATCTTGTCTTTCTAGCGAGATTCTTGTTTTCCTATAATTCTTGCCTTCGTCATCGGGTTTACTATTTTACATTTTTGTTAAAAGGGTACATCACTCTGCCTTTCTGTGTAGAGTAAGCTGCCATTTTTCAGAAACAGTTCATTATTCTACGCCTAAGGGTTTAGTATTCCACGTTCAACAGTTGATTCATCTACATCTTAATAAAAAGGGTTTAGTACTGTACGTGAATACTCGATTCTATGCCTCTTCATTGACAAATTTTTTTATTCTACTGACAAATATCGGCTTATCTACCTTAGCATCTCACGGGATAGTTTCATCGTCGGTTGAAGGTTGATTCTACTTCTATTTTGTTGAAAGAAGTTCATTGTTCATCGTGCAGGGGTTGATCTTTCCGCTCTTTCGTTGAAAGGGTTTATCACTCGATGCACAGAGATCGATTGTTCTACTGTTTGATCGGAAAGGTTTGAACGTTTATCGTTCGACGCTTTTTTATCAGTACTGCCTTTTAATCGATAAATTCGACGCATCAATGCAAGATCTTGCCTTTTTTTGGCTCGGTGGTACTGGAACATCGTTCATTAAAGTAATAGATTGGCTTAAACGAAAGACCAAGTCACGAATTAATATAGGAAAACATACACGCGATATTTCAATTTAACTTACTCTTCTACTCAAATACGGTCGTACGATTCGCATTCAGCTTATATTTGGAAGAGAATATAAAAATGTGCCAATCGTATTATATACTTATGATTTTGATATAGTTCAAGTGATATTTTATGGCTTCTTTTAAGCTATAGCTAGTTATCGATTTACGGATTATATTGATGATAAACTTTTTATTATGTAGATTGATGCTAGGAGTATTATTTGCGAAGGTTCTCTTGATTATGCCCTATATTGCATTGAACGATTCATTGGCATAGAAACCAATGATTTATTTCGGAAACAAAATACATGACTATACAGTTTCGATGGCCTCTATATGTGCAATGTCGATATATTTGCTGTTCAACTAACTTTTCTTAATTTTGATTGTTTTTTAAATAGTTAAATATTGAATATAGTTGTTTTGAATAATAGGATCAAATTGAAATATACTTTTAGATTCTATCAGAATGAAACAAAAAATATATATAATCCATTAGTTTCTTAATCATCCTCTAATACGTTTATAGATTGTGTAGGACTCGCTTCATGAAAAACAATATAATTCCTTCTTATTCAGTATTTATTTACATGAAATCCTAACAAAATCATCGCGCATCAGCTAACCGTTGTTAAAATTCAATTAACGGCTTTCGTCGTATTTTTCCATGATTGTCATCATTACCATAAATTACATATATAGAAAATTTAAAACAATAATAGTAACTGAGCGCAATATTTCTTTCCCTTGTCTACCATTTACTTTTTCACTCTAATTTATGCTACGCTCTAATTTACGCTTCTTCTTCTGCTTTGTTAAATATGAATTTTGATTATTTCGACACTTGCATCCTTAGTAAGTCCAAGAGTTTCTTATTCTACGACTTTTTTTGTTACAGTGTAGTTGTGCTGAGAAGATTTTTTTCTATATTGTTCATTTTGTGAAATACGATCTCAAAGAAGTTTTGAATTATATAGGATAGAAATTTGTACTCATACCTCCTTCATAGGCCGAAATTGACGAGCTCTCGCAGAAAATGAAAACAAATTTCATTGTATAGGCCATCGCCACGTGATTTACTTTAGTGACTATATCAGATTTCACATTTTCAATCCCACAGCAATAGCACTAACAGCTGTTGTATTTGTTTTGCTTAAAATACTCTTCGGTAATTTGTTTTGCACAAAAATCTCATAAATAATAATAAAAAATATGGATAAACAAAGACAACGTAATTGCACCGTAGCTACACCGCAGTTTGACCGTAATCAAACATATGGGTTTCGTCTTCATTGCAATAGCACGAAATTAAATTGATTTCGCGGAAAATATTGATTTCAAGAAAAACAAAAGGATTACAACAATAACAAAAAATATTCACATTAAACATTGTAATTAAATATTTTCAAGGCTATTGTTCGTAAATGGTCTTGTGGTACATGCATTCCAAATAGCCTATATAAGTAGCTTTAGTTTCCACGACTATTTCATACTGAAAGAAGTAACAATAACATAATTCAATAATGTTATTAGTCGCCGCATTTCTTGTTGTTTTTGCTACCAGTACCTATGGACAACATCAATTGACAATTCGTGACAATGGAAAATTGTGTTCTCCATGGATACCAATAACTGGTGAACAAATGTCATTCTCATACACACCTAACCAAGAATGCGCCGGACAAGTTGGCATTGAGCAGAACAGCAATCAAGCTCGTCTCTGTTGTCAAGCAATGGCTACAACTACATCATCGTCCATCTTTCCAAAGGAATGTGGTAAACAAAAATTTCAACCATCGAAACAACGTATTGTCGGAGGAGTACATGCAGTTCCAAACTCATGGGTAAGAGAAACAGATAAAATCTAACTATTCACTACACATTTTGTATGTATTGCTTCTCAGCCATGGCAAGTACGTTTACATGCTGATGGTGGTCTCTGTGGTGGAACTCTTATTGATACAAGACATGTTGTGACAGCAGCTCATTGTCTTACAACACCAATTGTTACACAAAAGTATGAAGTCATTATCGGTTTACACGATATCAATCAACCAGTCTATGGTGAGCAGAAAATTGCAGCACAACGCATCTTTATGCATGAACAGTACAATGCACAAACACATGAAAACGATGTTGCTATTATTCGTCTTTCAAAACCAGTGACAATTTCAGACAAGATCAATGTTATCTGTTTACCAGGCGCCGAAGCTCGCAGTGAAAATGATACAGTTTGGGTCAGTAAGTAACTACTACCGCTCTTTCCTTTCCAAAAAAAACATTAGTAATGTCCACTTTCTTCAGCTGGCTGGGGTACAACATCGTTTCAAGGTCAAACAAGTCCAATTTTGAAACAAACCTCGTTGCACACAATGCCAAATCGTTGTGGACAAATCTATGGTACTTATAATAATCAAAAACAAGTATGTGCCGGTGCTCATGGTGGCGGCCGTGACACATGCCAAGGTGATTCAGGAGGACCATTAATGTACGAATCAAACGGACAATGGTAAGTGAGCTTTCTCTTCTACTTCTCTGGTTCGCTAGCTCCTTGTTTTAGGTTTTTGAATGGTATTGTTAGTTATGGTCGTGAATGTGCTCTTGATGGATATCCTGGTGTCTATGCTCGTGTTAGTTATTATCTTCCATGGATCAAGAGTAAATTGACTGCTGCTTAAGTTCTTTTCCAGTTTTGTATTGGATAAAAATCTTTTGAAATAAAGAAACAACGCTGAATATTAAAATAATTTCTTGCCTATAAATGAGAGATTTAATCCAAGATGATGAAAAAAAAACTATTTTCTGTATATGCAAAGAATGATTGAATCAAACCTAAAAGAAGCACTTCTTAGAGTGCCCACAAGAATTAACTCTCACTATGACTGTAGTGCTCAGATCAGATGATAATTTATAATATGTTACGTATGTGTAGAGTGTGGATATGGTTGCAATGAAAAAGGAAATTAATAATGTATGTGAGATAAAAATTAGAATAGTCAGAAATAAATGCTAAATAAATAAATAAATAATTGGTTGAATCTTCTTTGAATAATGCAACAAAACAAATATAAAATAAAATAAAGAACACAATTATTCTATTCTAATTTTAATATATAATGATTTTACTTTTCTTTTATCTGATATTTCGTCGTATTCATACAGATATTTTCAAAGAATGATAAGGTTTTTTTCAATATTTATCACTAATTTTAACACATTGAAAATAACTAATGTCTGATATTGCATATCTTAGCCGACTACGACCTGACGAATTCCCATCAACTCCATAATAATACATATTCATACAAAGCAATGACTATGTAAAATCGAAGCTGCTTCTTGAGGGTGTGGGTGATTGAAGAGAACACTATGACTCTCCCCCTGCCTCTCAGATCCTCACTCACACTCACGCAGTTATCTATGCCTAGTCATTATGCATTTAAAGTTGAACAGAATGCTTGAACAGCAACAGTTGAGAACAGCTATAAGAGTTTGAGATTTATTTTAATCGAATAACAAAACATGCTTCAGATGAACAGTTCGATTTACTATACTTTATCCGAATGTGAAAACATGTAATGCTCAATTTCCCAACGATGAAGTTTGCCCATAATGCTAGACTATGGAAATTGGTGTGTTTCGGACGAGGCCGAATAAGTGATACATGTCTAATTTCACTGACAACTAGATTAGGTTTAGTCAATCTTACAGGACAACCGAGACGAGCAATGTGAGCAAATACGTGATCGTAAACTTGTGGCATGTTATTTTCTCTCAGACAAGCAAGGATCAGTTGTAATACTGCTTGCATATATGAAACCGGCTGTCATTCAGAAAAAAGACCCCAATGAACATATGGATATATCAAAAGTTCTTTCTATGTAAGATATATTTTGGAATGTTCAAAAAAATGAGAAATCTAATTTAAGGAGTAGTTTTGTTTAAACTAACAACTGAAAGACTAGCACCTATATATCGAGTTATTTTTAGATGAAAAACGTTTTGATTTTTGACGAATTGGTTTGCACGCACAAGCAATTACTTGAATTTAACAAAATTACGTTTAAAGATCATAGAATATCGAATGTAATCATTATTTCGACAAAAGAACGACCAAAATAGTTGATTTTAGTAGCATATCGTGCGAAAGTGTTGATATTTACATAAGATTCATTAAAAATTTTCATTCTGTTTTTTTACTTCGTTGTAGGACTTATATTGACGAAATCAGTTTCGAGTTCACATGGCATTTACAAGAAAAATAGCAACCCCTATCATGTGATCATCTTCAACGTGTTCAAGAAAATATAACTTCTTTTGATAGGAATTTTTGTTATAGAATTTTGTTTTACATGTAGATTTTTTCAAACTATGAATAGGACTTTATGTTTTTTTTTGTTAAAAATATATGATGAATTCGACTTTCAAATTTATCAGCAATCAAACAAAATATTAAACTACTGTATAATTCGCAGGTGCACCCGATTTTATATATGCATTACTGCCAAGTATCTAGCTTATGGTTATATTTTATTCAACTAACTAAACTACTTTACAGAAATCTGAAAAGTATTTTCGACCTGATTTTATATTTAGAACTTGATAGTTAAAATATTCGTACTTAACACATCCGTGACTAAATTCAAGAGCTAAAAAAATTACATGGTTGAATTTAATTAATTGGGCACGGCTGCATAAAATGGGATTCTGGTTAAAAAAGTAAATTCATTTCTGACACTAACTGCAAAGCATTCTTCAACGATTGAAATTATAAAAAGCGACATTTTAAAGTCGTTGTCGTATGATGTTCACTATTCGTGATGTGATGTGCGACTAACGAAAATGTGTACCTATAGATCTTATGTTGCGTAGGAAATCTATATAAATATGATATATCAATGGAATAATTATTTATTGTTCATTATAATGAAGCTGTAGCTCGCTAATAAAAAGTGAATTTATGTTCAGTCCCAAGAAATTATAGATCGTGAAGTATAATAATCTACAAGTGCAGGTCCTAAGTGTATTATACCAGTCTCAGATAGAGAAGTACGGACGTGTTCCCACAGTATTGGGCAACAGAAACGATGGACCTGAGGTCACCTGTATGAAAAAATAGATATTTCTTGTTTTTTTTTAGGCTCATTGAAACTATAGAATCGTAGAAATGCGATAGAAACCAAAGAGGCTTAAAGATGAAAGGTTATTTCTTTGCTTCTTGATCATTTGAATGTCAAGCTGCAGTTGAAGTACAAGTGGAGTACACACACTAGAAGTTTCGCTTTTCCCTGCTTGGTTTAGTATCATTCTGTAGAAAACCAAAATTTACTGAAAAGTATGACAAAAATAAACATTTTGCACGCTAGCTATAGTCGTACCATCAATATCTCCGGAATGGCTCATCAGTTGGCACTAATCTTTTTGGTTTCTTAATAATTTAGATGTGGGTATATCCCGTCGAAATCTCAGTCAACTTGAGAAGATCGATTAAGCATTGATGGCTATCGTAGTTTACGTGCAAGAACTCCTAGAAGTCTTACTCATTTGTGTGAATAATCTGATTCCAAATCGTGTTCAGCGATCGATATTCGTCAAAGCAAACATTCAATTTTTACCCAATCTTTTCCCGAATACTCGAAAATAGATTCATGACAATAGTATGATGCAAATATGAAGTTAAATGGATATATAGTAGACATATAAAAATGTGAATATCGTATGTGTAGAATAAATTATTGCACAGTTAAATTTCAAATGTGATATTGATCATGAAAAACTATCACTTCATTTGATAGATGTCCTAATATGATGATGCAGAAATTGACAATAAATAGGATTTTTATGAAAATGAATTCCAACTTATTCTCAATTCTGTAGTTCTACTAGAGGAAAATGGAATCGTTTATAACTCCATGCTTCTGTGTAATTATCATCAATTTTATATATAAATACATTAGATAATCATGTCTGCTAAATTTGAATCTAGTTTCCTACGCTGTAAAGATACAATGAATGTAGAGGCTATTTTTAGTGTTATGTCCATTCAGTGTTACTGTAAATGTGTAAGAAGGTTTCAGTCTAGAGAATACAATTCAGAAAACCTTCAAAATCAGTTCTTTATTCGATTTTCGTTCAAAACATTGAGTGGATATCAATGGCGATTGTAATAAATATATACCGAGTAGGGCGCTGCTATTTTTACGTTTTAATATCCAGCGAAAATATTCTTTTTCTTTATAATTTACCATCTCTTCGATGGAAAATTCCGTTGGATCCATCGATCACTTCTATTGCGTTAATTGGATTATCATTTGTATGAAAAAAAAAGAAAAAAAAGATGCAGGAAGAAAAATGAGAGAGAAAATGAGAAGCAAAAAGCTTCTGGTAGAGAATCATATCTGTTTCTGAATTACTGGCAACGCTCGAACACATAAAAAATTATTAACATATTCGTAAGCGCAGTTCTTTCCTTTAAAATTTTATCATGTTTCATTTTTATCCGATTTTTATTCTTGTACTACTTTTCAATCTTTATTGTTCTTCATTAACTATTCCATGTACTCATCACAACAAAAAAGACAAATTATCACTGAGTGACTCGAATTCACAGAATGCTATCAAACCATTGGAAAACAACAGGAATGATCAAAATTCGTATGCTGACGTATTTTGTACATCCTATGGTGTATGTTCGGATACAGGTGAACGAAATATTCTCAATGGGGAAGAAAAATCTAAACCCGTTATGTCAAGTCTATTTCATGGCATTCCGAAATTTGGCAAACGTGAATTCAGATCACTATTTGCTGGTATTCCTAAATTCGGTTAAAATCACTGCCCTGTATTTTTTGATTATTTGAAGAAAAAAAGAAGCATTAAATTTTTTTTTTCTTTTATTTAAGCGCGTTGTATCTTTATGACTTCGTTTTTCTTTTGATGTGAATAGAAGAAGTTTGTCAAAACGATGAATTTCATATTAACGAAATATTTTTCATAAAAACACGACAGGGGAACTTGTTTTAATCTTCTGCGTAAATTTGCTTCCGATTATAAAACATCATAATTGCTCTATGTGGCGAATCTGTATTGTGTATAAACCGTAATTTCTTTATTTGATGCACTTTTCGATTTATTTTATAGCATTGACACCTCTGAATTAGTCTCGATTGATTAAATGAGTGTTTTAGAAGTGAAAAATAATCGTGCCGATGATTATTCATTGTCAATTATAGATTACGATTTCGTCTCGTTAAAAGGAAAAAAATGGTATTTGACGGTGACTGTGAAGGTTGAGACATGCAATACTTTATTTGAACACGTAAGAAAATCCCAAAAGAAATTTAGCATATTATATGTAAACTTCGAAAATGTTTACCATCTTAGTCCCACCTTCCACGGCATATGGGTAAAGACAGTCCTAGGCCGATATGAGTCATCGGATAGCAGGGTTTACAAGATGTATTCCACGACCGCATACATATGATTACTTCTTTTTGGAAAGAAAACAAAATAGAGGAACAATTCACAAAACATTTTTTATTATGGTCCACATTAATTATCGTATATTTCATAGGAAACTATTGATAATTACACTCTAATATATATTCAACCACACGATGATGACTGCTGTTGATAATTACATCGTAATGAAAGTTGTTTACTACATGATGATGATGATGATAATAATAATTCAAAATTATCCGATAAACGACCAGTTGACTTGTTTATAGACAGTATGACTGTAGGTAATTTTCTAGATTAGCTTGTGGTGTGTTGAAGAAAATTAGGGAGGATTAGGGATGTGCAGTGTCGGTGTACTGACCGTCGACTTCACTGATAACACTGAATAATTCAATCAGTGTTCACTGGTACACAGACAACTTCTGAGTAATTAAAGAAATATGGACTGCTGGCACCTTCTGTTGACGAATCCAACAGAGCCAACGTTTTATAATGAAATTTTCCAATTTCCATATGAATGCAATCTATGCTATACAGTGCAATCAAGATTCTCTTTACTGTGTAGAATAAATGCGTAGATTCAATTAAAATTTTAGTATCACTAGATTTATGAATAAATTTGAATCTTTCTTGAACGTTCGTTACAGACACAGAAGTTCGTCATAACACACCAAAATAATGAAATATATAGTTGAGAGGCTGTGAATTGAATGAACGTATTCATCTATTCGAGTAAAATAAGTAAATATATCCATCGAAGCTTGTTGTATAATTTAAAATAGTAGATTGTTCACTCGTATGATACCTTTGACAAAGATGTATACTTTGATAGATGTAATGGCTTAGCGTATCAGAGAACGTCGATGTCGGTCCGGTCAATGTCCCGAACTTCAGTGACCCTCAGTGCTTCAGTGAGCACTGACTGAATTATTCAGTGTTCTCAGTGAAGTCGGTGTAGTCAGCGGTCAGTTTTTCAGTATTTACACGAACACTGCACATCTCCAGGGAGGACTATGCTGCATAAAAAAAAAATATTTTTAACCTACTTTTACTATTGCCGAGCGGTGCAATATGATTTGTCTTTTTTTGATTTTTGTTTGCGAGATTGAATTCTATCTCTTTATTCAATGTTAATGGTCGATTGATCTATTGAAAAATAATAAATAACTCTGATTTTAAAATCTCAAAATAATATTTAGACCATAGTAACATTGATTTTATCCAAAATCTTCAAATCAGATTTTCAGGATCGAACACTATGGTTAAAATTTATGTTTATCGAAAACAAATCTTCGAGATAATGTGAATATTTATTTGAAGAAAAGAACAAGACTTTTACGACTATATGAACTTATCGATTCGTAGAATTTATTTCTTGTGAATTGTCCAATGAATAGTTGTCGATCGAAAAGCCGAAGATCCATATAATCTTAGTATCCTTCTGATCATTAATTTTCCTCATTTCATTACTTTTATTGGTCTGCAGCGAGAGAAAAAGTCTTCCTGTTGACCTCGCTTCCCAATGCTGGGCACCTTCGTCAAATAATAATTATCTTTCTTATCGACTATCATAAATAACTTCGTCACCATACATATAAACTGGTGGTTATACTCGGTCGCAGCATGAGTTTTCTCATACCTGTGATGATCGAACGATGCACAAACACTGTCATGGGTAATTATAACCAGCTAGACATACTAGTTAAGATATATCCTTCGTTTTTAGAACTCTTTTATACGTTCGAAGAAATTTGATCTTCAACTCCTTCCGACAGAACAACAATATGTTTAAATAATCATCAAGACTAATTACGAAAGTAGAATGTCTGAACTCAGGAGAACTCCAATGAAACCATTTTCTGTTATTTTTGAAAAGATCTAATCTGAAAACAAACATCATCAAAACAAAAGGTGACGTCATGCTGTTGTTTTACATAAACCTGCAAAACGAAAAAGATGATAAAACTGTTGAAAACAACACGCAAATGGGAAAAACATTTATTCTGACTCGTCCGAATAAGTTTTTTTCCTATTGGTCAGGCGCTGACTTCGAAAGATACTCTTTTACGAACAGGTACAAATTATTTATTTCTTATTGAAACACAAAATCATTAACACATCACAAAAAGTTCACTTTTTTTCTTTTACTATAATCGTGTCTACATACAAAACAGGAGCGAAAAACAGGAAAAAATACACACAAAAAGTTTTTATCACGGTTGATTATTATTCGTATTTGTAATAACATTTACATGTTGTACTTCATTATTAGTCATAGTATTTATTGTAGCCGGACCCGTTGTTACCAACGGAGATGTAATCATTTTTCTTGCACACGATTCAATATCAAAACCGTTTGTTGCCATTTCTAATTGTGGTTGAGAATGAAAACGTTGATGTTGATCATATGCTGACGGATACGGATGATGAAGTAAATGCATATGTTGAGGATACAAATCATCATATTGATAAGTTCCTGGTCGTGTCATATATTCTTCTTGTGTTATCTTTAGGCCATGATTACCGTTCGATTCCGATGTACAGGCTTTAGCCTCTTTAGTCGGCGCTGTTAAATTGGAATGTTTATTATGTTTCGATTTTGAAGATAGAGTTGCATTGGTACTTTTCTGTTTACGCCGACGGGTTTGAATACCTTCTTTAACCATATTCATTGGACGAGCAACCTAAAATACGAGAACCACTTTATTCTTTAAGACTATCTCAATGAACGATATAGAAATTTGATATGATCAAGATCTAAAGTAGACTGAGTAAGACTTTTCAAATTTCGTTCTCCTTACATGATGAAGTTTATAATATAAGCCACAGGCATTACAAACAGGTTCACCTTCATTGTTTCGTCTCCATAAAGTTGTAGTTTGTGTTTGACAATTAGCACACTGAAGACCCGATCGTCTTGAGTTTGTTACAGTCTATAATAATTTATACTTATGATCATAAATTGAAAAAGAATGAATTCACTTGTTTATTGTTCGTTGCAGCAGTTGATTTATTCTAGATATGAGAGAAATAAAAAATATTAAGTCATCGTTCTATTTCGATTCGTAAACGTACTGAATCATTGTTTTTAACAGTTGAATAAGTTGTTCTATCAGAATTTTCATGTACTAATGAAGATAAAGTTTTTGTTGAAGGTTGCGAAAGAGGAAGTGAATAAGAATTGTCTATAGCAGATGATCGCGCATGATCATCATCTTCCTAAAAAGCCAATAAAATAAAAGAATAGTTAAAACAAATTATCTCACCATAGACCGAGTTGTTCGTTGCAATGATCGATTGGGACTTTCTACTCTATGACATAAATGGCACTCATGACATAGATAATGACCAGTAAGATCATGACGCCATAATTGTGTTGATAGAGCGCCACAATTGACACATTCACGTCCATCAGTTATATCAAACGAAGAACCATCTAAGGTAGGAAGATTCTCAATGGGTGTTTTTACTTTTTTTCTTAAACAAAACTCTTACCGGGATACTGAATAAATGTGCCACCAGTGGCAGCATCTTGCCAAAAATGTATTGGATCATTTTGATGTTGTTGAAGATGTGGTAATTCGCCTATATTCGGTAATGGCGCTGAAGGATAAGTAAAATAATGTTGACCTTCATTCGATGGCCACGTTTGAATGGTACCATTATCATAGACGATTGTTCTTGGCCGAGTTGCATCGTCGTAGGATAACGGCTGCCCATGGTGAATACTTGATATCGATGGAGAATAAAGAACTGCAAAAGTGCAGAATAAATAATTTAATTCGAATCGGATTAAAGCTTTATTTCTTTTACCTTGTTGTAAATGCGAATAATTTTGTTGAAGTGGATCAATCATACCGTCGCCATAATAAACTATTGGATCAGTATATGATTGAAGATCGGATCTGATAAATTGACCAACGTATGATGATGGATCTAATATGTTGTTTCTTTTAGATTTATTTACATGGCTATCAAATTGCTTCTCTTACCATTCGTTGATGAATATTGTTCTTGTTGCAAATTATTCGTAGAAGAAAGATTAAAATTTTTTAACGTTGCCGATTCCGAATAGACTGGCTCAATTATAGATACATGCGGTTGATTATTCGATAATAATGGATTGTTTTGTGTAATTGTCATTGTTGTTGATGATGATGTTGTATTACTATTATTCGAAAGATTACTATGTTCATCATCATTGGTATGTTCATTTTTGATCATGGATGCAACTAAAGAGTTTCCATTGTTTTGCGACCAAGTAGATGACATAGTGAGGATGAAATAATGTCACTGGAAAGAAAAAACGAGAGTGCAAGAGAGTTTGTTCGGTAAATTTAAAAGATGTTTTTCGGCTTAGATGAGACTCAATTCTATTGAATAAACTTACTAGTTAATGGCATTGTTATGGAGCTAAAATGTCTGACTGTACTATATCAGATGTTCTTTTTTTTTAATATGGGAGTCTAGTGATAAGACTCTTCTCTTTCTATGTCTGTTGTTCTCATTCCAAATGAGGCTACAAAAAAATTTTGATAAAAAATTATCGCTTGTTATTATAGTTATAAAACGAGAGTCGTCATAACACAAAAAAAGGAAAGATAGAGCAGGGTTTCACAAAATAGTTTCAATTCGAAACAATTAGATTTATTACCTTTCTTTTTCTTTTTGCTGTACTTGATGTGTACGACAAGAGAAAAACTACACTATTAATGTTGTATGTATTCAAATTGAAGAAAAAGAGTCGAAATAAAACGGCAAAGTTAAGTTATTTTCTCTCATTCTTCTCCTCTTTTTTTCTCTTTTTGACTCATGAATAAAGGCGCTTCTTCCCAACATGTATATAAATATATATGCAAGTGAAATATTCGCACGTGCAAATCACTTTAGAAAAAAGTGCTATTCGAGATTTTAAACTAACATAGACAATAGTAAGAGGGTCAAAGTGTTATCTATAGGTGCGATAAATACAGATATCCGAATGATTGGTATACCGAGAAAAAATCGGTGACTTTCATCTTTTAGAAAAAAATAAAACGAAACTATGTGTATAAGAAAAAAAAATACAAAAAGAAAAACCTGTCTGTTGCAGTTATCAGTAAGAGCAAATAGAAACGACTTATACCACTTGCTGTCTTTTATAAAATCTCAACGAAAAGCAAATATGAAAAAAAAAGAAGAACATAAGCAGTGAAGAGAAAAGTAAATAAAGCAAGAAAGATAACGAAGCAGAGAATAGACAACATCATTTTGAAAACGATTAATAATCCTTATGTTTTATAAATTCGCTGAGGATCAATTGAGTTAAGTGTTTGAAACAAAAAGAAGAAGAAGAAGTGAAATCATATCAATTGTCTTGAACCCTATTGATTCACGTTGAAATTTATGACTTCAGTTTCGTTTGCGAAACTCAAAATAGTCGGAACTGTTTTTAGGCGAGAATATTTTATGATCAACATCGCTTTTTTGTTTTTCTCTAACGGAAAAAGCGCTTAGGTGTTGTCTAAGTCAAAAAGAAAAATGAAACTCTTATATGTTGATTTATTTGCTAAGAAAAGTTTCTCGGTTGCTTTGACATACGCTCGTCAAAAAAGTACAGAGTATAAAAAAACGGATCATTCGATTGTATGGATTTGATTTTCTATTATTTCGAAAGACGAAAAGAAAAATAATTAATCAAAAAAACACAAAAAAAAATAAATAAATAAAGAAAAATATTCTAATTTAAACAGATTCATATGTTGCTTGACTTGGTTTCGATGAACATATTGAACAACTAATCGTAGTTCGAACACCTTCCTAGAATTCATCAGGATTAAAACGATCCGGTAGAAAAACAACTCTCAACTTACGATAAAATACAATGGCAGACCAATCCAAAATTGTGCGTTCGGAATTACTTTAATACCAGATTGATGTTGAATCAATCCGTTGTAAATCATACCACCACCAAAATAAACTAAAGCAACACAAAATAAACTGAAAAGCAAACACTCGACTATCGAAATTTCCCTTCTATGAACATACACGATCAGAAAAGCAGCGCCACCACTCATTCCTTTTTTTGGAACCTTGTTCTTCAGACATGCTCCATCGTAATCAAACGTCATAGTAGTCTAAAGCGAAGACTTTGTCAAAAGAATTTCGGTTCAAAATCTAGTTACTAAACAATCGTTAAGATCAACATCAGTAGGCTCAGGTGCGCTCGCTGTTCCATTCGTTATTGGAACAAGCCATTTCACGGAAGGATTACAATTGAAATTTATGATTAATGTTGGCGTACAATTAGTTGTATTGGAGATCATTTGTTCTGGAGCCGTAGGAAATTTAGCATAAAAACCTTCCTTTCCAGGAGTGTCTAAACAAGTATCATAATGAGAAGTAAAAAAGAGCCGCTCCTATTTCAATACTAATTATTTACCATATGGATAGAAAACATTCGGGCTAACACCACCAAGAACAGTTACATTGGCTGCTCCTGTTGCATTTTGACATGCCGAATATTCTTTAAAGCACGCAGGTGCTAATAAAAGAAACTAATCATTGCGATCACTTCGATAGTCGACTGAAATTCTTACCTGGTTGACAAAAACTTAAATAAAAATCACAATTGACACCAGCATTCGTCAGACAATTATAATCTGTTTGTGTTTGCCATTGAATAGCACTATAGGATGTTTCTTTCGCTAGTGAAGAGAATTCTCATAACTACTTTCTTTACCTTGTTAAATCTTTGGTATTATATCCATTAACGGAATTGCATACAAAATGTTGTCCAAAAGTATGCAGAATCAAGCAAGCAAAAACGACTCCAACATAGATCGGCCTTATTTTCATCATGACTCTTTTTGTGTATTCAAAATAAAACGAATTGTGCTAGTGACCACTGATAAGATACTTTCTAGCTTACTGTTTCGTACGATGACAAAAAGAAAATAAAAAGCAGCACACATAAGCATCTTTATTAATCACCAGATAACAAACGAGAAAAAAAAGAAGATAGACAAAGAGATAACAAGCACAGAACTAAGAATATCTATCGTGTTTTTTTCATGCAATTGTGAGTGTCCAATCAGCTGTTACAGATGGACCTGGTCGTCGAATAATAAGAGTTTGTGTTGTGTCTTGATAGCTATGAAGTGGGACTGCTTGTTTGTCGCCTGAATGTATTTTTACTCGAGTGGGATTTTTTGGATAGCCATGAATAATTATCCGTTCAATCCAAGCATCCGTTTCGAATTTAGCTGTTGGATCAAGAGACCTGTAGATCATAAAGATCGAATAAATTCAAATGAAGATTACTGAGAAAAACATACGTTGATTGAAGTTCATTATTTTTGAATGTAAAATGACGATGAATGAACTGATGCTTTTGACGATAATCATAGGTTTGACCATCATCCAAATAGAGTTCACCTTCAGCTTCATTCTAAACAGAATTTATTGATAATATTCTTAGTGGATTATGAAGACTGTCTTACGTTTCGATCGAGTGCAACAACTAAAGTTATTGGATCATGGATAGCAAGCATGGCTGCACGGCGTTTTCGTAGACGCTGTGGAATAATTGCGCCACCACGTTGATAAACAGGAATCTAAAAGTATACAACAAAAGATTACGTTTGGTATAAAGATTTCATTGTGTCAATTTACGGATTCCATGTCGACATTAATAAGAGCTGTTTCTGAACCATTATGTTGAGTAAATGTTCGTATATCATACCAAACCTTTCGTTTAAGGAAAAAAAATAATCATCATCAACGAAATTCTCTTTCTCTTCTTACCGTATTCTCTCCTGGGAAGTAAATTGAAACTTGATTTGTATCAGCTTCCGTTACAGGATAGACAAGAAGGCCATTACCTATGAAAGTACATTTTTTAAAATAGAAATGAAACTTCTTGAATTTCTTGCACATACCAATCATGAATGAATCTTCTGTTTTAAATGTATTTTTATCGCGTGGAAAATGAAACCACAATGGTAACATGGGTGGTACGCCGTTTTTCTCTTGAGTATAAAATAGTGTATACCAAAATGGTAAATAACTATAACGTTGTTCAATAGCTTGTCGTATAAGTCGTGTATTATCGTCGCCAAATAACCACGGTTCACGGCGAGCTGTATCAATATGTGCGTGTTCACGAAAAAATGGTTGGAATGCTGCAGCTTGATACCATCGAACAAGTAATTTCGCATCAGGATTACCAAAAAATCCGCCAACATCAGCGCCAACAAAACTAATACCAGTCACGGATAAACTGAGTAGCATGGGTACAGCAATTTTAAGATGACTCCAATGTGCTGCATTGTCGCCTGTCCACACAGCTGCTGTTCGTTGTGAACCAGCAAAAAATGAACGAGTCAATACAAATGGTCGGGCATTGCCGTGTGAACGCTCAACAAGGCCATGAAACGATGCTCCATGTTGAAGCATGCCATATAAATTGTGTACATCTCGATTTTCCCATCCACCATGATGAACAATATCTTTCGGAAATGTTACTTCCGGCCCGTTGAATACAGATGGTTCGTTCATATCGTTCCAAATGAAAAGATTTCGTGTTGAACCTTTGTAATTGTCATAAGTAAAACGCTGACTATACCATTGAGAAATATCCCGATTGAAATAATCAAGCCACATAGAAGTACCTAGAATGATTCAAAAATAAAATAAAATTTGAATCAATATTATTACCGGGCCAACACCATCCTTCATAATCAGATCCATCTTTTGTTTTAACAAAGTAACCATTTGATTTTGCTTCGGCATAAACATGATATCCATCATCTTTTTTAATATGTGGATCAGTAATCGTAACCATTCGTCGGCCATACGCAGCTAGATCGTCTTGCATTTTTTCTGGATCGGGAAATTTCGATGTATCCCATGTGAAATAACGTTTGCCATTGGTATGTTCAATATCAAGCCAAATAACATCCACTGGTATTTGATGTTGTTCAAAACCATTATTAACACTGGCAGAGAGAGAGAAAAAAAAATCTTGTTCCTTTAACTGTATCGAAATAATTTTATTTCAATGTAACCAACCCTCGGACATCGTCTTCGTCGTTATAATTCCAACGGCATTGGTGATAGGCAATAGACCAAAGCTTAAAAAAGTAAACATTTCCACTTTGTTTTTATTTTCTAAGATGAAAATCTCATACCGGTGGTGTTGGTGTCACTCCTGTCAGAGTAGTGTACTGTCTAAATACATCATTCGGTGTTGGACCCATGAAGAAAAAACCATCGAAAATGCCTGCTTCAAACATCCAATGTGTTGTGACTTCGGGTACTTCACTATTGTCATTCGTTGATTTCGTACCAAAAAAGCTTGTTAAACTCGAAAGAAGAGTCTAAATAAAAATCAAATTCATCAATCTCTCTTTCTGAAGAAAACACAACAAAATATGATTAGTCCTATGAAAATCATAATACATAATGCATTTTAAAGTTTCACTGAAAACATTAAGCAAGGTACTAAGAGTGTTGCTTGTTTTTGCTTCACTGTACACATGCAGCAAAGTTTGTCTAATTATTTCAACAGTGAATTTAACTTTGTTTTTTTTATTACCTGAGTCGTAAACCAATTGGTCTGCAAGGAAAAAAAAGAAGAAGTACCAATCACCAAAACGAGTAATCGTGTCGGTCGCTAATGCAGTTACTTTTTCGCGTGATTGACTTACTTTTGTATTTAATTTATCGTTGAGAACATCGATCCAACCTTCAGCAGCATTCAACCAAAAGAAACCAACAGTTGCTTGTTCACTAGAGAAATTAGATTCTTGAGGGTGTGGTTTCTTTAGTTTAGGTTAATTACTTGTGTGCAAGCATATATGGAACAGCACCATATAAAGCCATAGGATTTCCAATGTCATATTCGAAAATATCAAGATTAAATAAACGATATGGGTCTGTATCACTAAAAAAAATAGAAATAGATGTTTGCTGGATTAAGAAATCAGGACTTCTATGGTATTTTTACTGTGTTGATCGGAGTGAAAATGCATCAGCATGTTCGGGAATACCATAGACATTTTCAAAATTAAGAAAATTTACGTCAACGCCAATCGATGATGGACCTTCAACATAAGGTATATGACAAAAGAGTGAAGCATGTAGAATTTTTACCATAGGGTTTTGAATCATGGTGAGTTTTAAATGTTTCTTCCCACATTCCATCCTCATTATCTTCATTCTAAATCAATTAAAGAAATCATTACTTTTTATCAGCGCCATCTGGGTATGCCACAAGGTCAAAGTTTTATTTCAAACTTACGTTATTTTCACCTGCCTCTCCGTTCGTTCTAAATCATTTTAAGCTACAATTTTTTTTGCCGAAAATAACACTGTTCCTACCCTGGTTTTTGTCGATAATGTTCAAAATTGAACATATTTTTCGAATTAACGCTGATCACAAATATATCGTTGGTAAATAAATCCAAACGAAATGGTTTTGCATTGAGAATAAATTTTGCTGCGATACTCCAACGTCCTTCGATTTGATTATTGTCCGTCTTTTTAATAGTAGCACTAAAAGATGATGGAGCGTTTGTTTTCTTATTTCATAAGTTGTATTCACTCTTACTCGACCAATTTTGGTTCAGTAATAAGAACATTTTCAACTTCATAACGTTTTCTTATTGGATTTACTTCATTGATTTTAACACGTAATGAATTTTGTTCGAGTGTATATAGATCTAATTGAAATTTTACTTGAGGTTTTACAGTATTCAGTAATACAAATTGTAAATGTCCATTGGCAATTTTTTTCATTGAACTCAAATCAACCTCATAGGGTGTTGTATCAGGCTTATATTTACGTTGTCGTCTAATCAGAAAGACAAATAGCATTTGTGTAATGGCAAAATAAATAAAACTAACCGACAAAATGAACTTTGGTCACATGTTTTAAAATTTGATCGATCCACACTTACAGCCGATGGAATATTGAGTATAAGAAAAAGACTTATTAAATAGAAATATTTAATCATCTTTACTCCTAGACGAGTCTGCAACACCAGCTGTGAAATGATACGATGATGACGGATGGATCGAAGTGAAGATTTGGAAGGTATCCATTGGTGATCGAATCTAATCAATCGATAGTTACTTATTTACAATAAATATAATTAAAAAAAGAACATTTTTTAAAGCTAAAATTTAATATAAAATTTAAAGAAAAAACAACGCTCTCCGTCGTATGTACAATAGATGTCGTTATTGTATGTCTTGATAAGAATTAAATTCTCCTAATATTGACATAGGGTGTTGGATACGGCAATATTCTTTCTGTATCATGGGTAAGTCGTATAACAGTGATTTTTTACATCTTTATATTCAATGAATCCCCTTGTTGCAGCTGAAACATCAATGCATCGTAAAAAGCGATCGAATGAAATTCCTACAAAGCAACAATCGTCATTTTTTCAGAATATTATTCTACCAAGTAAAGCTTACCAAGAGAAATCAAAAGTTGGTGAATAATTTCTTATCTGTGATTATTTTCATGCTTCCCTTACATTTAGCTTCCTTTAAAACAATTGAAAGATACTGCAAAAAATTATGAAAAACAACCATCCCTTCGAAAATCAGATACAGAAAAGTAGAGTTTTGAAAATAAAATCATCCCTATACGAAATTTTGTTATTGCCATAGGCATCGAACTTCATTGCAGCGTCAACTATCAATTGATATGCTTCTTCAAGGTTACCATCAATCGTTTCGTGAATTATGTTCTATATTACAGTGGCAAAAAAACGATCGAGAACGATTAGGTGCAGAACATCCATATAATCGACGGCCATTATTAGATGCAGAAGTTGATAAATTACGTTTTCTCTGTGTATATCTTAATAAAGCTGAAGAAACCGAACGAAGAAGTAATCTTTTTCATTTGTTTTGAAAGAAAAGGTAAATTGAATATTTGAATTCTAGAACAATATTCAAATGTGTATAAAAATTATCTTGAATTAGCATCATTTTTCTTTAAAAGTGATGATCATTGGTTGTCGGATTATTTCTATAAGAAATGTTTGTCACTTGTTCAAACATATTCACAACTTGACTCACAACTAGTAGTCGAAGCCTATCGAAATGTTGCAACAGTATATGAAAGGCAAGGTAAGAGATATTACAAGAGCTCAACTCCATTCGTTTTACGGTATGATGCTTTAGGAAATTTTCGAAAAGCATTACTTAACTATGAAACCTATTGTAAATCAAGTGAACATTATTATGATTTAAAAACAGATGCTAATCTTCAATTGACACGTTTTTATATAAAATTATCTGAACATAAAAATGACGACGAAGCATTGACATATATTATTAAAGCTTACGAAGCATCGAAACAAAGTAAAACTCTATTTTGAACAAAAAACATCAATGCGAGTTTTTATTTTCGAAGGCGATGATAAAAATGTCGAAAATGAAACATGTTATAAATTAGGACATGCCTATCTCGAACGTGAAAATATTGAATTAGCTTTAAAATATTTTCATATTTGCTATGATCATTGTCAACGAGTAAATGATTATGAAGGTTTCGGTCAAGCAAGTGAAGCACTTGCAATTTGTTATCAGAAGTAATTTGAAGTTAAAAATTTGATCAAAAATTTTCTTTTGAATTTCCAGAAAAGAAAATATCGAGAAAGTTTCGGAATATTTAACCAGATATTTACAAAAAGTATCGAATAAACACGATGATAATCAATATGCACGAGCCTGTAGTACATTTGGTTTGATTCAAACAAATTTGGTATCGTAGAAATATTCTATTGACTCTCTGAAAATTGTTCTTTGTTTTTCTAGGGTCATTATGATTCAGCTATGGAATCTTTAAGTAAAGCTTATAGTATTGCATTAGCCAACGATAGTTCTGATCTGAATCGTAATCGAGTATTGTATGGTGTTGTCAATGGTTTAAAATTACGATCAACTTTTCTTGATCATATCAATCATATGAAGATTGGAGAACTAATTAAATGGAAATCTGCGCCATTGAAAAGTGCTTTATAAACTGAATTTTCTTTCTCTCGCTTGTTTTATTTATTTCAACCGCTTAATGAGGATAAACCATTATTTTGAATTGTTACAATAAGATTAGCGAGTGTTGCTTCAGGATGAGTTGCTTGCAATTTTGACCATTCAGCAACAACACGATTGAAATCTATTATACCTATTTTAAAGACAAAACAAACAAGTATAATAAACGAAATATTTTGATTTTATTTACTCATGCAAAAGCCTGCTACTGGAATCATAGATTTGCAACAGACGAGATGATTTTCTGGACATTGGCTATTTTCCACGTCGGGAACAAGTTCATGACCATAATCAATATATGAGGTTGGTCTTAAAAATTAAAATTAATCAAGAATAAAATCTTTATAGTCCGTATGAATAATTACATATGTTGAATACCATAAACAGAACATGATGACCATCCACCAAATCCACAACTTTCATGACCGACAAGAACCGCTTGAGTTTGTCCTGTGGGTTCCCAACGAATGAATGTTGTTGTAATTACTTTCATTTTAGCCGGATTGCCATTTTTACAGCACCATGTGCTAAAAATTCAAAAATGTTTTTGAAAAATATTTCAATAAGAATTATTTTCTAACTTTGTATCGGCACGGCCCTCAGCTTTAGCTCGAACTTCAAGTAGACTTTGTTGATACACAGATGGTAACGAATGAAAATTTAGATTGGATAATATTTCAAGATGTTTCTCATTCAATGATAATTGTACTAAATTAAATGAATGAGCTGCTAAATAAGAAGAAATTCGAGCTGGAACTTACTCGAAATATCGATAAATAAAATCCAAACCAGTGAGTAAATCAATGCCTTCATTCTAAAGGTATTTTTCAAATAAACGAGACAAGAAAAAATAAAATAATATACGCATAGAAAAATAGTGAAAATGTGTACACGGGAAAAAATAACAGATGCAAGTTTTATAGAGGCGTTAAGTCATAATATCGCTCTGAATCGTTGCCTTATCAATTTTTATTGATCGGCCAATTATAACTTTATTTATTTCGAGATCCGATAGCATTGTCATTGACGATGAAGATGATAATGGAATTGTCGGTTGTATTTTTTGTGTTACTGATAGCGATTCGGAATACGGAGCCATCGATATACCACCACCACCACCACTCTGTCTTCCTTCGTGAGGAGTTTCAATATTAAGTGGTACAACACGTTGACCATATGCCCAATTGTGATAATATATATTTAATTTACCATAAAAACATACTAATATTGTAGTAAAAAGGCCGACAGCTAAACTAATAATACCAATACCAATCAATGTCGCCTTTTTTGTTTCTGATATCACCCCCCTTATAATGAGACTGAGTCCAATAATAATTGATAGACAACCAACAATAATACACGAGTGACCTAATTTATGTGTATGAGATCGATCAGATACAACAATCGGTATTATATGTGGATTGTGTATTCGAGCATTCGAAAAAAAGAGCATTATTCTATATACAAAGCAGAAGAAAAACTAATGATAATATTTCAGAAAGAATAAAGCATCAGCCGATGTGATGAAATATGAGTTTGTAAAGAAAAATAGTATGTGCTAGGGACTCACTACTTATTCTGTTTCAAATATCAACTTGATATTTGCGTGATGGTACTCGTATGTTTATCAGCAAAGCATGAGAAAAGTTTTATTCAAATGCTTGCCGTGTTGCATCGACGTAGATTAAACGTTCAATCACGCGATGCTTTCGTTTTTCTTGTCGCACTCTTTTCAAGTCTTCTATTGCTGGATCAATATTAAAACAATATTTTAGTATATCCATGGTCAGAATGAACGTTGCAGTAATTGACAGAGCACAGATTGCAATGTAGCCAAATGATTTTGAAACTATTTTATAAATAATAATTTTTCTAGCAGTTATTTCACAATGTCGACCAAAATAACTATCACCAAGGCAATGACATGAATAATTTTTTAATAACGATTGGCAAACACCATTATTGAAACATGTGTTATTAGTACAAAAGTTTACTCTAGATCCGCAATGGTCACCTTGCCAACCATCGTCACATTTACAGTAAAATTTTGAATTGAGTGTAATGTTACATGTGCCTAAAATGAAATAGATGTTAGTACTTTGCTGAAAAGTAATATAATTACCGTGATTGAGACACGTATGTGGTTTACAAGGTCGATGATCAATGCTACAATCGGTACCAAAAAAACCAGATGAACATACACAATTATAGTTGCTATGATTTCCTTGACATATTCCATTGTTTTGACATGGGCGCTTGATGCTGCATAAACTACTAGACATGCTACAATTGGCACCGAACGTTGCTGAGTTATTACATTTTTTTGGTACAAAAAATGATGTTGACGGTTTTACTAAAAAGAAAGTGGAACAGATCAGCAGTTATGTCGAAAAAGTGACTCTTCTCAATGTACAAATGAATTCATGCACATATAAACTAGTTTCTAATATTAACGGAGAATCTGTTACGAAATTGCATACCTGTTGTGCTGGTAGAGGAATTCGATGTGACCGTTAAAATAGTTCTCCCTACTGAAGTTATGAAGGTTGTTGGTGATGTTGCGTTCATTTCATTGGTAGTGGCGTATGCGACTCGTATTCCTCCAGTAGCTTCAGTTGAAGCCGCTGTACTTTCTGTATTAGTCATATGTGTTGAGGTTGTAGATGTGGTTTGACTGGTTGTTTTCGTTGTATTGACGGTCTCTGTAGTAGTCGGCATTGTAGCTGTGGAGGATTTACTCGCGTGAGGTGTTGTCTCTGTTCTAGTAATAATCGTAATGTTGGGTGTAACGACTGACTCTATTACATAGGCAGTTGTGAAGCTTGTGTTCATAGCGGTAGTCGCTATAGTTGTTGTCATCACAGTTGTTTCAGTTACAACTGTAGTGAATTGCGAAGTAGCTATTGCTGTTGCTGTACTTGTCACTGTGATTGAGGTTTTCCATGCAGTGGATTGAGTGGCAGTTGTTCTAGTTGTCGTATGTCTACTGGGTTCTGCAGTGTTCGTTGATCTCCTTCTACTCAATTCAGAGGTACGAAGTGTGTTGGTAATTGATTCAGCAATTGTCTCCGTTATAATCATAGTTGTTGTTGTTCTCATGCTAGAAGTGGAGTCAGTAATTATCTCGGTCGTGGCTACTGCGGTGTTTACTCTTAAATTGAAAGTGGTGCCTGTTGTGCTACCTCTGGAGTCAATTATTGTCTCTGGTGTGGTCGTAGTGCTTGCTATCCGAACACTGCTGTCACTGGTTATTTTAGTTGTCGTTGAAGACCTTGTTTGCGTTGTTGTTCTATCGGTTTCACTAGTTGTTATCTTAGTCGTGACATCTCCGTTTGTTAGACTACCAGTAGACTCGTTGCTCCTCTTTGTTGTGCTCATAGGGGTAGCCGCTACACTAGTAACAGAGCCATTCGTTGTCACTTGAAGAGTCGTAACGAGCATTACCACACTTTTCATTGATTCAGGTGCAGCGGTATGTGTGCTCCGAATGATGGCGCTTTTATTCGAAAAGTTTGTTATTGAACTAGCAGTTGCTGCAGTCGCACTGCTTTTAGTATTTTCCTCAGTTCCAGTACTTGATTCGGCCAACCTCGTTGTAGAAGTTTCTTCTATTGCATTGACTGTACTAGTCGTTTCCATTGTAGTAGTTTTATCAGTGGTGAATATTGTATTAGATGAAGTATTTATTTCAGTGGTAGTAGCCGTTTCAGTTCTGCTTGTTGTATCAGTCGCAGCGGTAGACTCCGCTCTAGTAGTAGATTCAGTTGTGGACGTTGATTCAGTTGTAGTAGTCGTGGAGGTCGCTGTGGTTGTCGTCGTAGATTCAGTTATGGTCGCCCATTCCGTTGTTATAGTGGTCAAAGTCGTCGTGGTTGTAGTAGTAGACACGGTCGTAGTAGTCGTGGAGGTCGTTGTGCTTGTTGTCATAGATTCAGTTCTGGTCGTTGATTCAGTTGTAGTAGTCGTCGAGGTCGTTGTGGTTGTTGTCGTAGATTCAGTTGTCGTTGTTGTTTCACTTATGATAGTCGTCGAGGTCGTCATGGTTGGTGTGGTGGATTCAGTTGTAGTGGTTGTTTCAGTTGTAGTTATTGTAGTGGTGGGGGGGGGATTGGCGGTCAGCCGGATTGTTGTAGTAAGTTTTGTGGTTGTAGGTTTTTGAGTTGTCGTCGTTGGCTTGTGAGAAGTGGGCTTTGGCGTGCGACCTAGGAGATATATTGAATTCTTGTGCTACTGGATTTAGTTTTGTGTTTAATATTTCCTTTCTTTTATGAGTGGTTATTTAAATGGAGGAGATGGAGTTCGCTCTGGTTTCTTTGCAAGAGTTCGTGTGGGTTGGGGTTTTCGAGTTGTGTTTACTGAACCGGCCGGAATTTCTGTATGGATAATTCCGGATTATCTGCTTTACTAATTATAAGTTGCTGTAGATGGCCCAGCTATGAATTATGTTCTTATTTTTCCTGCTTAGTGAAGATACATTTGCTGTTTGAAGAGGTGGTATGGAAATATGGGCATATAAAAGAAGTCTTGTGGATGTTGGTGCGGAATTTTGTAAAGAATGTGGATAAGTCTGGAAGAAATATACTGGAATATGCTTGTCCGAATTTGCTGGTAGAGAAATGCCAGGATATAATGTACAGTAAGCTAGACCGAAACCGAAGGGGATGCGGCTCTATGGTCGACGTCGATTATTGCTTTAGAGGGTTTAAAAAAACAACGAATGACCTTTTGAGACTACACGAAGCTTCACTCTTATGCCGGTGCTTCTTCATTTTCGATTTAATTTGATGTCTAATGTTCATGGTTCAAGTTTGTGATAGCTACTGGGAGGTGTCACCCAATCTGGGTGTAGTACTCGTTTCGCGTAGCAGTGTTGATCGTCTTGTATTTTCGAGATAAATCAATTTGAAGGTACGTATGATATATACGAACCATTTCTCACTAGGGAAATCAGCAGAAAATTCGGTGCTTTTTCTCATGATCCAAGAAACATAAAATGAACTTTTATATGATTCTTGCGGTGGTTCAAAAATATCAACATGAAGTGTATGAAACTGTGTGGTAGAAATCTAAAGACTGCTGTTTTATGGTTATATTCTTTTTCATTAAAAGATTATAGTCATTCATGTCGCAGCTACAATGTATACCGTCTTCTCGAGTAGTTGCCATAATTTCAAGCATTCTAATCACTTTCACTTCTCTGTTGTAAGGTATTCATGGAAAGCTCTCATAATCGCGGAGATCATTGAAAATAATACACTTTCGGCATTTGAATTTGAAGAATCTCTTTCATTTTGGTTATTCAATGTCGCTTCTTTCTATATTTTTCCTGTACATTTTCTTCTCTAGTGTTTTATTTTTCTGTGTTTCGACATATGCTCTACTCGGGAGCTCGTAAATCAAAGAAAAGCTTTTCGTCAGAATTCGATCTCATCAGTAAAATTAAGAGAAAATGTCAAGAACATTCTCTATAAGGCGATATACTTGGTATAACCTGTTAATCTCGTAAAAAAGTCCCAATATGTGTGATAAAAGTATAGTAATTGTAAAGCATGGCGTACGAGTTTCAGTTTTACTGTGTTACTATTTATGGTACTCATCATGATGATACGCAACTAGTCTCCAAATAACGAAAGAATTGTCCCAAACCGAGACTACTTACGGTAATGATTCTATACAACGTATAGATACTAAACATGTATTTCACGCCAAACTTCGTAAAGATTTTGAGCAATAATAGACAGTCAATATTCTTACAGCATTTATGATTAGGTTTTAGACAAACTTATGTCATTCTAGCTTTTGGAGATTTATTTTTGATGGCAGATCTGAAACAAATTTGACGTAAAGGTCTTGCAAACTCTAATTGAAGTAAATACTTTCAGAATAAGGGTAATCGAACTTTTGCTCATTAATTTCCGAACTTGCTATTTACGATATGAAAACTTGCACACAAACAAAGATTTTACATTCTCTATTGTCACTAGCAAGCTTGAATATCTGAAAATGTTTGAACCACCGAAATATTGATTCTGAAAATTTTATCACTCTGTTTCGAACTTATACCATATTTGATATCAAGCTGCCGGCTATTTTCGGGTGAAGATTTGATAATATTTTATTTGATAATTTTTATTTCTAACAGGACTCTTTCGATAGTAGATATAGTAGTAGTTCGATAGCTCTGATAAATCTGAATGAAACTAGAAATTTCTTAGAGCAGTCGCTTATACAATTTACCCTGACTGAATCGATGCAAAACACGTGAAGTGACGAATTCTTTTTGACGACCTATTGCATTTCTGATACTATTATTGAGGAGTAACAGTGAAGAGTCCTAAAGCTTGAATGTAGCACTTACGCTCACCAGTGTATTCGAGCTACGTATGTGACAGCTCACGCTCAACTCATTGGGTGGGATATAGGTACAATGTTTTAATAAATAATACACTTCACATATTGATACTACTAATTATTAAATTATCATTTTCTCATTATTTACTGGTAATCGAGATACTGGTTATTCAATAATGAAACTGATCACATGGATCATATCCGTTGCTTTTTAGGCCATGTACTTGGAGAAGAGTTCAATTCATTATAACCAACATGTACTAATAGAACAATTTCGAGCTCACATTTGACTGCCATGTCAAGTTAATTGACTCCTTTGAAGTGACTGGCAATCAGCTAAGCGTATAGATAAGTTGACATCTTGAACTGATTTCAACATTCTTGGTTTAGGGACAACGTATAAACAATAGAATAGATACTAATGGATACAACAGAACTAATTAAGTCTATGAAAAATCTATCAATATCTTGAAAAAAGAATTCTATTATCAATAGTCTCTAACGATATAGCTGCATATATTTCCGAGATCACAACACTTTGTAATATTGATTTTTTTGCAGACCTCTCATTGACCTCAATGTGTTATGAAATGGGTGAATAAACTAGTGCCTTTTAGAAACATTGCCAGACTTACGGTATGTACATTGCGGCCACCATTGGGGAAAATCGCACTCGCAGACGATCACATATCCTTCACATTGACAGGTATAGTCGACAAAGCACGGTTGACCGATTCGGCAATACCAGTCGCAACTAGCTAAAATGGCAAGAGAAAACTTGAAATAGAAACTAAAGATATTTGGGGTATGGATGTGAGTGTGAGCGTATTTCAACTGTAAACCACGCCCACACCCTACTGTTTTCAACTCATATCTTTACTTTTCTTCCCAAAGAATTTGATTTATCTTCCTTCACTTCTTTTATTTCATAATTCTAACTACTATGAACTGCATAATATTATTAAGTGATGATTTTCTTTTCAAAAAGAATTCGATTTTTTTCAGTTGAATATTGTCTGATATGTAAAGAAAATATCAGCAACAGCAAGAATTTATAGTCGATATGTTTGATTAGAAATAGAAGTATGATTAGAAAAGCGAATTATTGATGATGAATTTCTGGGTGAAAATGTTGCGATTAATGATGAACTAGAACTTATCGGAAACACATTTTTATTAGCAAGGACGGGAGATTCTGAGTCATGACTCGGGCTCTAGTCACTTTTTTCATGAGTCGAACTCGGCTGTGACTTGAGAATTGGATATGCTGAGTCGACTGTTTGACTCAGGCCATTCGAATCGATAATTCAAAATGTATATGGTCTATTCGCATAAAAATTTACAATATGTAATAGTTAGTTCTAGTCTAAACACAATGTTCTTGCTTATTGAATACATTTCATACAAAGAATTTCTTAAGGGCTTTTTTGATCTATGTGTTCATATGTCAGAAATGATAATCCACGTATGAGAGATAACATTCAGTTTTACTGTAAATGTAAAATTACGATGAAATTTTTTCCAAAGTTTCTTTTTGTAGAACAAAAAAATAGTCGTTTTTATCCAAAGCAATTATTTTTGTGAAAAAACATACTCTAACTTTTATTGTTTTTTAAGTTAAAATGTAAAAAATGTTTAACTCGCCTTTGATTTTAAAGTATTCATGTTAAATTTAACGAAATTATCAATGTATTTTTGCAGGATACAGCACGAACAGGAATAAGCATACTATTGCACATATTGATGAAAACATAATATATTTTTTTACTATGGAGTTCATCTTACTCTATTAATTTTCTGATTAATCTATAGTTGCATGCTTTTATTTTTCACGTGGCTTTTTTCTTTTTTCTTTCAAAGAAATGGGAGCGGGATATTGTGTATTGAAAGTTTTTTTCTGAATGTTCTTACTAAAAATAAACTGACAAATAAAAAGTCAGGTAAACTCCGAGTCGACTTGGCTAGAATCCATTGTTAACTTACCCACACTTGACTCGAGAAAAGCCTTGACTAGTTTCATCTCTGTTGTAGAGTATAGTCAATGCTAAACAAAATTTATGAAAATGTCTGTGTTTATTTCACTTATGAGGCTCATTGTTGGCTTCAGAAATACTTTAGACAATGAAAAATTTGCATGAATTTTGCGAAAAATAATTTAGTGGCAACCCGAGACACATTTTGAAATCTATTTTTAATTCAACCCGTTTCAGGCCATGGCCACCCATCGATTTTTTGGCTACTTCTCATTTGCGAACATAAAGAGAACGGATTTCACTCAATTTAAATTGAAAATTTTCGTTTAATTTTAAAGCTTATTATTTCGAATTTTTTTCAAAACGATTGAAATTTGACGTTAATTTTAAAAGAAAAATTCCGTTTGGTTTAAAGTTGATTATAAATAAATTATTCCAATTAAAGATTTCGAAAAGTTATTTTACTTAATTAAGTTTACTGCGATTTGTAGAGGATGTTAATCTTTTAGAATAGGAAGTTTCTGAACTTTAAATAATTGCTGCAATTTGTAGAGGACGTAAGTTTCTGAGAATAGAAAGCTTTTCAGTTCTAAAAAATTGGTGAAATTTGTAGAAGATGGAATTGTTTTTCTGAAGAGCGAGTTCTTGTAAAGAAAATTATTTCGTTTTCTTAATGACATGTTTTTTTTAATATAGAGTTCATTGTTTTAAAAGATTCGATTGAGTACGTAGAACATATAGCTTGTTAATGACGAATATTTATTATCAAGACATAGTTCAGTTGATTTCTAGAAATATACGGATATGAAGATCAATAATAATCAAATTCTCTCATGAATAATGAATATATAGTACTACAAAGACGAGCAAGAGCAAAAAATGGGTCTACGTAAAAAGAAGCTGAGCCAAAGTTAAAATGAGTATTATATAGTTTATTTCTATCTTTCTTTTTCTTTTGGATCAATTAATGATCATAATGCATATGATATAGAGTTCAATTTGACTTAGATGCTAATTTTTTAGATCAAAGTAGAAATGCATATTGAGTCATGTTTTTTCAATTCTCCCTCATGAAATATTAGTGATAAAATACGAGCAAGGGTACAAAAATGGATAGAAATAATGGAAGTTGCGTCAAAGGTAAGATGAGTATTATCTAGTTCTATTTCTATCGTTTCCTTCTTGACGAACGTTTAGTCATAATAAACGAGCAAAGATCGGCAAAATGAAAAAAATACGGTTGATATAAAAAATATTCGAATGAAAGCGCAAATAGATCTTGACTATACCTTATAGATTGTATAATGAAACTCAGAGAAATAGATCATGATATTGATACCAGCATTTTTCTCTACTGAATCTCATATATTACATTTTAATTAACAAAAAACGAACACAATAGTTTAGCGCACTCTATATATTACAGCTTATTCAATACAAATGATGAAATTCAATATTTAGCGAACTGTACAAATTCCAGATAGTTACTAGCAAAACTGAAGATATCAATTTTATTAAAATTGCTCTAAATTAGTGTTTAATAAACAAAAAATGAAAATTTAAAATCTTCGATTTAATTTTTCAAAAACGAAAGTTTGAGGCTTAATATATTTTTCGAATTGAAGTTTCAAACTAAGAAAAAAATTTAAATTTAATTTAAAACATTTTGATTTTCGATTTTATGTTCGCAAATGAGAAGATACAGAATTTTTAAGTCAGACCGAACCCAAGCATGATTTTACATTTAAAAAATGTTTTGGTTCGTGAGTGGGCTGGCCTGGGTTCGGCCCAGTCCATTGAGACCAATGGATCGAATTCATTACAGGATCTTGTCTTATGACGAAATTCAGTAGTAGAGCAGTTTAGTCTCCAAGAAAACTAATAGTTTGCTTTCGAAACTCTGGTATAGCGACTTGCTCTTCCTGACACTAAGAAATGTAATTAATATTAAACAATTTCGTTAACAGAAACATTTAAGTATCTATTTGATGTTTTTTTTTAATTGTATATTATAGATTTCTCAAGAACATGTTGATCTAGGAGAAAGGATTGTCTGAAATTGGGAAAGTCAATCGCATGTGTTTCTGGACAATGTTACTAAAATCGAAGAAAGCCAAGCATTCGTCGCAAAAACCAACATTTTATTGATGTATATGATTATGCACACGTCGAATTTTTGTTTGAACATTAGCTAACTAAAACGTGTTCACATTCTATTTTACGATTATGAATCTTTTCGTTTCTTTCTTCTCTTCTTAATAAATCAATATCATTTTTAATCGTTTAATAATGGTTCTTTATCAAAACCTAAATGATGTGTAACCGATCCTACAACAGAAGAAGTAAATATTACTATTTCCTTATGAACTAATAGAAGATTTTTTCTCAGCTTTTTAATCTACTCCGTATGTTTACATTTTTTCTTCATCGCAATGTGTTTTGATGTTACCTGATAACTATTTTTCGAGCATGGTTCAAAAGAAAAGGAATTTTGTTCATCATTTCGCTTATCCGGGAAATTTTCAAATCAATCATGATTTTCGACATAGAAAAGCATCACGATGAAGGCTGAAGTGTGCTGACAGTGCTGTTAATCAAATCAACAGGGATGCAATTGACTGTTGTATTATTGGTTAATATGTGGATACATTAATATTAGTACGGGTTGTAAAGTAGCTATTAACGAGTTTTTAGCTAAAAGAAATTCTTATTTTTCCAAAATGATGATCAAGCTTGCAGATGAGTGACAGAAACGGTTCCTTATTTTCCATTGAGATAACTGGTCAGTCTATTTGTAGTGTATTTCATTAAAATAACTCTCCACTAGAAGCAATGCTTTTGAACATATAAATGCATTGTTCATTGAATCTTTTTCTTGCAAGTTCTCGTTTTTTGAACACTATCATGACAGTTTTGATACATTCGACAGTATTCTATGGTTTATGAACTGGATCCAAGAGGATCCTATTAGGACTTCTGAGAGCGATTACATCATATGAGTATATATGAATTCAAATGAAAGACTAAATAAATATTTTGCAGTAAGACAAACACGCAGGAAACATTCACAATTTTGATAAAAATAGGAAAGCGGACTTCTGCTTCATTGTGATCATAAGATATAAAAAGTGACTTCATAATAAGCTAATCCGCAAAATGAAATTATTCTCTATCTGAACAAAAGATAAAGTTTAAAGAATTTTCCCACATTCCTGTTTCACATAACAGACCAGTGTAACCTCCCGGACACTCACAAAGATTCCAACGATTATAAGTTCCACCATTTTTACAACCCCCATAACATTTAGCTAAAATGACAAAAAAAATTTAAAAAATATTGATATGACTAACAAAAATATGCTAAACAGAAATACTTCATTCATTTAGTCAATAAAGAATAATGGACTGACTTCAAATCTCATCGAATGAAATATTAAAAAGGAAAAGCAGCCGTGAGCTCTATGCTTTTCTGTGTATTACTCAGTTTCCTTCGAAAAACCAAGATTTTGACAGAAACATCAACAAATAACTCAATGATGGATTCGAGAAGCTTTTCTAAAGTGGTATACTCTAGCGTCTGCATCATGTTTTCGAATTCACTAATGAAGCCTTATTCATCCAAATGTATTCAATGCATCATTGAATCTCGACTTTAGTTGAGCATAAAATATACAATTTAATCTCACGCTTAGTAGATTTAAAGATTAACACATCTTTTATTATGTAAGAGTCTTCAGATATTTTACAGTAAAAGTATCAGTCATTAAACATAAGTACTCTCTCCGATGACTTCGTGTTTTGTTCATATTTTCCAAATATTTAAGAAATCTACTAGGACTACTATATCACTAATACTTGCGTACCGCAATATACTAGTCTCATTCATAATGATGCATACATTTTAAACTAAAATAAATCATGATGTGAATTGAAACTTATCAACATTACTAAAGCCTATTGTGATTTTCTGACTGGCAAAGTTATGCTCGAAAACAAAAATAAAAATTTTCAAAGAGTATTTACTTTCCACCCCATTGGCGATTAAAACAACCAGCAGTGATATCAGCCAAATATATTTCAAGGACATCTCTTTGTTTCCCTATTAAATTGTTTGACAATGTTTAAAGAACAAAACACAATACCATCGTTTGCATCTTTAAAACGTCTTTAATTTATTTATTTGAAGGAAAACCAGCCATTGAATTTAAATAATTTATTTCTTCCTCTATATCTTTCGTCGTAAATGTCCATAGGATCATTTTATACTCTGTTTTCCAGATGTGCCATTTTGGATTGATACTACCGCGTTATTCACTCGACAAACAATGACAATATTTTGTTTTGCAGCCTAAAACAATTGCACCTACATAATATTCACAAAAAGCACGATCAATGAATAAATAAAAATTTTCTAGTGATGAACTGGAATAAAACCTTTTTGGTAAAAAAAATGATGTTTCGATGAATTTTCAAAAACGTGATTTACAATGTTAAGCACGCCTTCGTTGAGTAATATATGTGAGTTATTATCGTGCTTGTGCACTTTAAACCATTCATGCTCTGATTGATAGTTTCTGAATTCGTACTTGACAAATAATAAAACGTTGTCGTCTTTGCTTTATTTATCCATAGATAATCATTTGTAAGTCTTCAAAAACTGAGACAACGATAGACAAGAACTTTTCGGTTCATTTCGTGCAATGCAATATAAAGTAATTGCGAAACTGTCGGATATAAATTAGAATCTCCTCCGGCTACTACGGATCCTGACAAGATGGTGTTAACATGAAATTGTAGATTCTATATCGTGTAGGAACTCGCTGGTATATATGAAAAACTCTCTATTTGTATTTCTGTAGACAATAGTAAATTTAGAGTAAAGAAAATCTTTTTTTACTGAATTCAATTTTCTCTTTATGACCATAGATAAAGGCAAGTTTTTATAAGATCACAGTAAATTGTGCGTAATAACTAGAAATATTTTAGTAGATATGAAAATTCTGTACGACTCAAATTCTAGTCAAAATATGAGTTTTTCTACGTTACTGACGAATTTAGTTAGTCTTGTATTACAAATCGAGTGAAGTGTTTTAAATTAAGCTTAATCATTAGTCGAGTAACTGATGATTATCAAATAATTTTAACCGTTTGGAAAATCCGACAGGAAAAGTCATTCTTGAATAAATATTTGAAGAGAAGTATGTAACAACTGAGTTCATATAGGATTCGATATCTCTTTGATCAACGAAGAGAGATCATCATCAGTTTTGCTATAGAGATTAAAATTTCTCAGTAACACAACCGAAAACGTTTCTTTCTCAATGTTCTCCCTTATGGTTGTAATGAAAAAATTGTGACAAGCTGAAAGTCTCCATATTAATCGAACGTGCCTTTGGTATAGTAAATGTAACAAAATATTAGTTACAAATATTAATATTCTGTGGAAAGCATAAATAATCATGTAAATTGCATATTTTTGTTTCAACATTTACTAAAGCATTACTTTTTTGCTCAGACGCTTTTTATTAAACGAGAGTAATGCTGCTAAATGATTACAAATAGTTCATAATCGAAGTCAGAATGATGTGGAATAGATTTGCAAATAACCTATTGTTGTTTCATTATAACACTGAATTTAATATTTCTACATTTGTTAAATTAATTGCTATTAGTTTGCATTTTGCCCTTAATTGCTGCTCATTTTAACTTCAATTAGAATAAATACTAATCGTGTCTTAGTCTAAAACAATATGTTTTTTCTCTGTAAAGAGTTCAAATGGATAACTTTATTAAATTTGAAAAAGAACCAAATTTATTTTCAAATGATTGAGTCATGGTGGGTATTTTTTCTGAGGATTTGAAAAGCTACCCAAGCTTTTTATTATTAACTTTAATATTTGACGAACTATTGGCGACCATCTCAATTTGCTTAGCCTATTTTTCAAACAATTTCCGTGAAAAAGACAATTTTTTTATTTGCTCTTATGTTTTAACAAAATAGTCTTTGGAAGGTTAATTGAAATAACTTTGGAAAATGAGAATTTCTGTAATGTTTCGTGAAAGGTTTTCAACAATGTATTGGATCCATTAAAATTAATTGTAATTTATGGAATTTTAGCTTTTGCCAACATGATGTAGCGACACGATCTATGATATACAGACCATCTTACATTTACAAGGAAGCTTCAACTAGAAATATACGAGAACTATGCTTGTAGCAACAAGATGATTATCGAATGAGAGATAAATCTAATTATTGAGATCGACGCAACTTTTAGACTAATTGATATCTCGATAGAGCATTTGATATTATATGAACTGATCAGATCAGTCTGAAGTATGAGTGTTGAAATTCGATCAAGATGAAAATATTATCATATTGATCGAAATTGAAATCTCTCATGTCTTGAATACTATGATTTTATCAAACGCCGAACGGTTATAAAACAAACAAAATTATAATATTTAATTTATATTTGTTCTTTACAGTCATATATTTGATTGATGAAATCACTTATGTGAACGGTTGTAGTGGTGCATCAACATAAACCAACCGTTGTGCTGCACGAGATTTTCGTTTTTCTCCTTGAATTCTTTTCAAGTCGTCACGTGCTGAATCAATTCCAAAACAATATTTCAAGATATCCATGATCACTATAAACATAGCGACACTTATCATAGCAATAATAGCAACATAAGCAAATGATTTTGAAACAATTTTCAAAATAGTAGTTTTCGTCGAAGTGATTTCACAATGGCGACCAGAATAACTATCACCAAGACATTCACATGTATAATTCAATACTATTGACCGGCAGACACCATCATTTTCGCATGCGGTATGGTTGCAATTATCTATCCTTGATTGACAGTGAATTCCAGTCCAACCATCATGACACAAGCAGAAAAATGATAAATAAGGTGTTTCGTGACATTCTCCTAAAACGAAATAAAAGCTATTCTTTGGTTGATAATGGATGATGAACATGTGTAATTACCATGACCCAGACAAGTTTGTGGTTTGCAAGGTCGATGATCGAATTCACAATGAGTCCCATTGAAACCACGTGAACAAACGCAATTATAATCATTGATATCGTTCTGATTCGTTATACATGATCCATCATTTCGGCAAGGTTTTTTCAAGGCACATAAACTATTAGAAATATTGCAGCTGGTGCCTATAGCTGATGAGTAATTACAAGTAGTCGGTTTAAAAACAGAGGATGGCGATTGTCCTAGAGTCGATCGAGAAACGAAATCAAATAATAAAAATGCAACTAAAGTGCAGCAGTCATATATGTTTCCTTAGAGGAAATCACAATCGACAGCTAGTATTGCAATTTTCTTGTCCGGTTCACTAAGATGCGAAAGATGATTGAAATAATAATTGATAGTATTATCGGCAATACTAACGTAAGTAGAAGAAAAAGGACGACTATATAAATAGATTCTATAGATTGCTAATCTACTCGTTTGAAAAAAGAAAACGGAAAGATTGATGAATTTGTTAAGGTTTTTTCTTCATTCTCTCGTTTCTTTCATTTTTTATTTTTCAATTGAACAGTTTTTAGCAGTATAATTCAAAGTACTCAGATTGGCAAAGCGTTGTAAGAATATTTTCTTTTGAATTATCGGTTCGTACAGCTTCAGCTAATAAACGATGGAGATAAACTGGCACTATTATTTACAATTGAAACTTAAACTTTTACCATCAATATCAACCATATACAACTTGCGTGATTTCATATCACTCTGATAGGTTTCAAACCCTGCAAAAGATACAATTGTTTTGGTAGCTTCCTTTACAGAAATTTGTTTATAGCTTTTTGAACATTTCGCTAAGCATAAAAATCGATTCTTCAGATCGCTTTGAAATACAAGGTCTAAAGCGAATGTGACAGAATCTGAGATACAGTTTTTCGTCGCACACTTGTTGCCCACAGATTATGATATATTGTCTTAGTATGCAAGCCCATATAATACAACAGATGTGGCTGTAGACTATAAGTGCACTCATTTTTTTCTGTATTTTAAATGATTGAGCAAATGGATAGTGAAGAGATGATGTTTTTGTAACTGTGGAATTTAAATTTTATTTTAGTTCGATTCATAGCCTCAGCTAACTCTACTAATCAATGAAATACAATATTTTCAATATGATATTTTTATATATGGTAACTCGATTTTGAGGGAGGCTATCATGAAATCTTCCTGTCTTTCAATCACAATAGAAATTAAAACCATAAGATCAACATGAGTGTCCTCGCAATAAAATGATGATTTAAATCCATCATACATAGCTTTTCCTTAACTACTTACTTTGTTGAGAAGTAGTCGAAGCAGTGCTGGTTGTAGTAGTCGTCATCGTAGTAGTTGTTGTAGTAGTAGTAGTAGTAGTTGTTGTTGTTGTTGTTGTTGTTGTAGTTGTAGTTGTAGTAGTTGTTGTAGTTGTAGTGGTTGTTGTAGTTGTTTTAGTTGTTGTAGTTGTAGTGGTTGTTGTAGTTGTTTTAGTTGTTGTAGTTGTAGTGGTTGTTGTAGTTGTAGTAGTTGTTGTAGTTGTAGTGGTTGTTGTAGTTGTTTTAGTTGTTGTAGTTGTAGTGGTTGTTTTAGTTGTTTTAGTTGTCGTCGTCGTCGTCGTCGTCATAGTAGTAGTAGTAGTTGTTGTTGTTGTTGCTGCTGTTGTTGTAGTCGTGGTAGTTGTTGTTGAAGTTGCTATAGTAAATAGCACTCTTAATCATTCATTCTGGAAAATTTTCTCAGTCAGACTATGGGAGTAAAAATCTATTCATATTAATCATCTCGGTATTGTGTACACAGCTCTCTTTATTGAGTCCACTAGCGAAGCAACTGTTTTCTATACCAAGATCCATTGTAAAATTACGAATATCGCCGTAAATCATAGAAAATCAGAAGCAAATAATAAAAATGTAGCCCTGGCTTCCAATCACAATTTACTGATTCCATTAGATTTATATGATTCTGAATATTCTTGGTATGTGCTCAAAATTTATAATTATTTTTCGTGTTTTTAAGTATTCATCATGGTTCCTACTGGTTCACGATGGGATAGTTAACAATTGCCGATCAGAGATGAGAAAAACTTAGAAATGAGTTTTCATACTGTTCATTGATACGAAGATTGTGCTCTGATATCATGATAGTTAATAAAATCCTAATCAATAACCCCAATGAGTCTCTTGTGACAGAATAACATATATGAAGTTTTTTTTTGACTATTTTAGAGATGAAATCAATATAATTTTGAATAGCTCAAAAATATTTTATACATATCTGTATTCCTGTTGAGTGTTATTACATGTTTATTATGCATATTTATGTTGTCAACATCTAACAAATCCTTTCTACTGAGACGGCAAGCTTACTATACGTAAACTTCTATATACAATATTAAGTCGACATTTTTAGTTAGCAAAATATAGTAGATGAAGATGGTGAATAGATTCATACTTCCCGATCTATTGTTAAGAAAGGATCAAAGTACTTATTATAAAAAGTAGGCACTCAATTTCCTAATAAAAATTAGCCTTAGAATAAGGAAAGTAAGTTACGAGAGAACTATGATTTACATCACTTGAACTTCAAAGAAAGTGGCATATCATGTTGAAATAATGCTAGATCTACTAACTTGGAGGGCAAACACCAGAATGGCTTCTTGAGCAAAGGCGTAATTCGATATCATCAATAGCCAGATCATTTCCTTCATGTTCGTTAATGTTTGACAACATCAATAATACAACTAAACTACTCATTGGTGAGAATGAAATACCATGTTTGGACCAAGTCATATTGTTACATTCTGGTATATCACCTGTACTTCTGTTCGCAATTAAACTACCATCTTCCTTCTCTGCTCGAACTTCTAATCGAACATCTGGTTTAGCGTACCCCCCCCCCGCCCTCCGTTTCACAACGTTTGCAAAGTACGCGGAAAATTCATAACATTGACCACTCAAAAGATTATCGACTTTGTAGCTGAAAAGTGGTTGATGACTCTCATTCCCCACATCGACTAGAAACATATATCCATCATTATCATTGGCTGTATGATCCAATGCGTCAGTGTGCCATGTGCCGACATCCCCGGGAACTTTATTTACCAAACCAAAATGACCGGGTTCAGTGGGCTTTTGAAACTTCTGCGTATGGTTTGTAATGAAATTAAAATCAGAAGGTGTTTTATTGGAATTGTCACTGGAACCATTTCCAAATGTAATCAAGAACATTGATATGGATTCTTGAGTATCCTGTCCAACGCATGGGTCAACAGAATCTAAAGAAATTCAAAAAAAAAAAGTTAAAGATCCAGAAAACATTAGGCAATATGAGTTAAAGCATTGGATTAGTGCATTCATTTAAGCGTCTGTAACTATCTTCTTCAGTACATATTCTTTCATTCTTGAAATCACCTGAATAGCTGAGATTAATGGACGATATACAATTTATATTAGATACCCATTCAATAACATGACGTCTGTATGTAAATTCTTGATAGATAAAGTCTCTAATGAGAGAGATATTGAAAAGGAATCACAAGATTCCACAGTTGAATTCACTTACATACGCATTTCATTACATCATTATCATTACACTTCTGTACTAAACAACCATTTCAAAGCTTTAACCAACATATTAATAGTAGACAAATGATCTCGAAATCCACATTTGATAATACTTCTTCGGGGAAGGATGCCAAGAATCATTCGACGAAAAGAGCATTCAATGCTCTCTAAACAAAATAGCGTCAGACGAAATTATACAATTGATTATTTGATCGCCAAAAGATATTTTTATATTATGTTCAAGCAAACTCTATTAGCTAACCTTGCTGACAAAAGCCTAGACCAGTTACCTGAACAAACACGTAGTTCGATATCGTCGATGGCAAGATTATTTCCTCTATATTCATGAACGTTTGAAACCATTAACAGCGCAACTGAACTACTTGTTGGTACGAATGAAATACCATATTTTGACCAACTCATATTGCTACATTCAGGTAAATGGCCTGTGGATGTTTGAGCAACCAAAGTGTCGTTTTTGTCCGTTTCCCGAATTTCCAATCGTACATTTGGTTTTGCCTGCTTTGCTCCATGTTTGACAACATTTGTGATATAAGCAGAAAATTCATAACATTGATCACTCGAAAGATTATCAACTGTGTAGTTAAAAAGTGGTTGATGATTCTTATTCCCCACATTGACAAGAAACATGTACCCATCATCATCATCCTTTGTGTGATCCAATGCTCCAATATGCCACGAAGGCCCACCCTTAGCAATCTTATTGACAAAACCAAAATTGCCGAGTCCGATGGAATCTGCATATTTCTGACTATGATTTGTAGTGAAATTAAAATCAGAAGGTGTTTTCTTGGAATAGTTGCTGAAACCATTTCCAAATGTAATTAAGAAAACTCTTCCCAATTTGTGAGTAGCATTGTCAACAGATTCTATAGGAAGAAAAAATATAAAATAATTTTTTAAATCTAAGTAAGTTTTTCGAAAAAATCATTTCATACACGCAGTGAATGCAGTCATTTAGGCATGTGCATTTATCATAGCCAACATTTATTCTACTATTATTGTAATCTGCTGCACATACAGTTGAACGGGCAAGACTAAGGTCTAAATCGATTAAACATTTAGAAACCTAACTAAACGAACCATTTCATCTATGTAGTAAATATATGACACTAAACTGTCGTGCATCCTTATCGAGTAAACTTTTAGAAAGCGGAGACGAAATACAAATACTCTTTCATAACTAAATAATATTACGTTATCAAAATAAGTAATAAAACAAACTTCATAAAAAATGTTGATAAATTATGAACGTTGAATTCACGCTTCATAAATTTTAGATACATAAAATATCTGGCGTTTTATGACATCGAACTTGTTTGCCATGTTACACACTTCAAAAAATATTCAGCAATCAAATCACATTTGATAAATAGGTTAAAAATGTTTTGGAATATTTACCCATTACTCTCGTCACAGCTAATAGAACAACCAATAGTTCTAGCATATCAGTTGTTGATACCATTGTTTCGTTTTCGCATAAACAAAGTTTCCAATACTATTTAAAAAATCACAAGACTATTTCTCTATTGAATAAGTTAATAATCTGCTGTAGGAAGAGAAAATGTGAATGATACGATGTAAATCGGCAAATAGTCAGAAGTATTTTTCTTTGAAATCTGAAACTATTTTATCTACATTGATGAAGTTTACAAGCAGGCATCTCACGAGCTCTTCGCGAATCTTCATGAGTTTTCTGCAATCGCCATTAATACTCGTGTTAGAATATCATCAGAACAATTGATACACACAGTTTTATGTTCTCGTCTTACTACATTCACTTAATTTAATAGGAAAACTAAACATTCAGATTACAACCGGTTTATTTGAAACTTGAAACAGTTTCATTAGATTTATACTTTGATAGCAGAAATAAATGAATAATAAATTGATCAAAAAAGAATATAATTGGCTATAACACTAACTTTATGTTACATAGAAAAATATTTTATTTCAATTTTTCAGAAAAAGGTCGAATTGAGATTTTCCCATAACAGGCCCGTATTTCTGGCTCTAGAGCATCACATTAGAAAAACATGGAGTATAGAATATTCGAACAGCTCTCGATGAATACTACAACCTGTTTCTCAGGATATTCTCAACCGTGTACGAACAAGAAAGCTCAAGTGTATTTATGTAGTTTAGATAAAATAATTGAAGCTTTGGTGTATTTTTTAGCGTCGCTTCATAGGGTGTCTGGAATTTTTTATTAAGCATGTGTTCATATTAATGTTAAACAGCGGCATTAAATATTCAATAGCGAATGATTTTTATATCATTCACAGATTTAGTGAGGATTGAAAAACACCTTATTTCTTTACTTTATCTATAAGCCATGGTTGAAATAGAGGAAACAGCAAATTTTAAGATAAATATGATTAGAATATTAGTTGAACGTGTGTGTTCCTATAAAAGCTACAAAAAAGTATTAGTTTCAAAAAGCAATATATTGTTGACGGCCATGACAATTATTAGTTCGTTGTCATAAATTTTTATTAGGTATTTACTAACTAATATTATTCTATTAGTCTCGTATTTCTCTTCTTCAGTGCATGATCAGTATGTTCCTATATGGTAATAAATATTTCATAATCAAGATTTAAGGGCAAGGAATGGAACTGAAAAACAGTTTCAACTAATCAGCGCGTGCGGTATCATCATTTAAAAAAATAAAGAAATGCTCATTGGCAGCGTCATTGTTCTATCTCGATTAAATTTAAGATCGAAAATGAATAGTATAAAATAGACATATACAATCTATTTGGGTGGAATTGTCAGCGATTGGTTTTATTTTCATTTTATTGTCAAACATAGATATAACTGTCGAGTTTCTACATTGTAATCTTAGAAATTCTTTCGCATGGGCAATACATAGTCACTTGAACTGGATTTATTGCAACCTGTCGTCGATGCGATTCATATGAGAACATTTTTCTTGTCGTTCTAATGCATCCAACATAGATATCCAATAAAGACAGTAGTTAACCAAATGTGCCAATAGAATGAGCATTGAACTAGAACAATGAAGTTCATGCATGCTTTTCTATCAGTCATTTTTGATGTTCAGTTTTTTTTAAAATTTCAGAACTTATTCTAGTTTTATTATCCAAAAATAGTCATGAGTCAATTTTTAGTTTTAAGAATTTACATAGGTTAAAAGATTCTGGCAAAAGAAGTGAATCTTCAGTTATCACGTTCTGAAATTGACATTGAAATTATTCTAACAATTTAAAACAATAGCTACGATTCTGTATCATATGCTTGAATAAACGAACATCAAAAGTCATTCGAACTTGTCTTAATGATATACAGATAGTATTCATAAACATGTTTCATACTGAAAAAGAAAACCGAAGATGATACAAGTCTTACTCAGT
>CAJNYU010003862.1:56631-122465 GCA_905331475.1 Rotaria socialis
GTAGATGAATTCTAGACAGGTCAGACAAGTTACCGTTTCTTTTTTTTACGATGGTTTATTTCGAAACAAACGATATAGCTACAATACAGACTGTTGTTCTACGTTCAATAGAATCTAAGTTACAGTAAAACCTCTGTTAGTGAACACTTTATTTGGTCCCATTAATTACTAGAGAAAACCTCTGCATAGTGAACATATAAGCTACCAAATGTGCATTTTCGCCAGAATTAAAAGAGAGAAATAAAAAGCGATGCTCATGTTGAACGATCATATGAAAATGAGTGCTCGTCAATGCAGCACGAAAAGAACGCTTTCTTATACATTATTGTGAGATGACGGCGCGAAACACGTTGACTTTATCTGAAGACATACGATTAATTCGTGAAAATGAAAACAACGTTTCATATCGTGCACTTGTCGAAAAATACAAAATCTCTATCGGAAGTGTATCAAAAATCAAAAAACGCATGACCTAATATATAGAAGATTTTGAAAACAACGAGAATTCAAGCAAAAAGCGAAATCTAAGAGATGAAATCAGTCAACAAGTCTATGAATGGTTTGTTGAACAACGTAGCAAGAATATCCCTATTTCTGGGCCACTTCTTCAAGAATAATTAACAGTAAATAAATTGTACAGTAGATGAAAGAGTGAATTAATCAATGCATACTTACTTCAGTTATTATACATAACATACGTATTCATAAATCAAGAATGTGAAAAATGCGTTTTCTACATATATAAGGTCAGTCAATACAAAACCTCCCTTAGTGAACACATTTCGTACAGCTCGCATGGTGTTCACTCAAGAGAGGTTTTAATGTATATGGATTTAGAAAACAGTTGTGATTAGTTTAACTGTTTTATTTGTAGGCTGAAGAGAATTAGGATTCACTTGTTGAGTTAGTCTATGGAACCATTTCATATAGAGTTCAGGCAAGCAAAAGGATGCAATGCACCAATAATATAGAATAAATAGAAAAAATGCAACTGTTGGATAGTTACGCTAAGACTAGTAGGACCATGAGTCATATGATAACATTGGATGAATCCAAACGGGAGAAAACTACATAAGTAGAGAACTGATACAGGAAGAAATTGCAAGATCATTTTTGATGTTTTCGCCATTATATTGCTTGTCGCATGTGGTAATGTTTTTGCCAGAGAGCACGAAGCAACAAACAAATATTCGCAATAAAAATAAGAATAGATGGAACAATAGTATGATCCAATTGATCAAAGACACCTAACACAGGAGTATCGATGACGAAGCATATAGACCAGCACAGACCACTTGATTGTAGTCGAATTGATTTTCGCATTGATGGATGAAAGCGATTTAAATATAGAAAAAAAATTAGATATCCGAAAATGCAAGCAAGTGGAATATAATGCACGTAGAAACGCTTTCGTTGTGCATTGAGTATTTGTTGCTTGTGAAAAATAAGAATATGCCGTTCGATTGATGTCAACAACATCAGTATAGACAATAGTGCATAGAGAAGCAAATCGATAAAATTCCAAACGCGACAATAAGCGCCAGTACCGAGCTTGACAGCACCAGTTTGTAAGAAGTTGAGAATCATAGAGAGACCCATGATAACTGCGATGAAACCCACAAAAAGCATGGCAATTGCAGTATGATTGCGAAGTTTTTGTAGGTTATGGCGACTTGATAGCATATGATAAACTAAACCGATGTAGCAAGCGATCGATGGGATTTGAAGAGATATTAGAACACCAAATTTGGTATGACAACTCTCGACTGTTTCCATCGATTGAAATGAATTTTATATTTCTAAAACAATTAGCCACACTTGCGTGATGGTTTTTTACCGAAACGAAGACGAAAATCCATTGAGGTTCCTATTAATAATACTTACTTTGCTTATCCCACAGAAAAATTCTATTACATCGAGTTTTCATTTTAACATTATTTGACGATCATATTTGCATTACTGAGACAGTCTCATGGCAATATTTTCAAGTTAGCAGCAATCCCAGTAGCTAAAGAAAGGGTCTCACGGCTGCCAGTCCGATTGAAGTATTTTTCTATTAAAAAACTCACGAGTCCAATATAATTTCATTCGAAGTATGAATCTGTAAAAACTATTACGGAAATGATTATAAAGCTTTTTCGTGAGAAATTCATTAGTGAACTTGGAGAATATTCAAATCTATAATAGACACCTTTTGTATTCTGGAGTGCCTGTGCTGTTTTGTTGAAACGGCAATCAGGTATATGAGATTGTAGAAGCCTAATGTAAAAATCGTTAAAGATGTAGTTTTTTTGGTCAACCTATAATCTCTATAGAAACTCTAAACTATTGTGTTGCATTACACGAACAATTGAGAAAGCTTCAAGAAATAGTTCAAAACTTGAAAATGATTTTACGTTAAATTGATAGACAAAAGTATTTCGTTTGGTAAATCTACTCAAAAGAAAAATTGTCGCTGTCTAACCTTGTAAATTCAGTATTTCAGTCTCCCTGTTAAGCAGTGTTGCTAAATGATGCAAGGGATAAATATTTTGTTAGAAATGAGATGGAAGAGAAGAAATTTTTTCTGCTTCTGTTGTTCATTATGACAGCTATCTGGTAAACAATTTTGTGTTTGAATTTTATGTAGAGATTGCCATCAAAGAGGAGTTGTTCTCTCTAACTAGTGAAAAAGAATGATCTATTATTTAATCTCTTTCGAGTATATATGACGATGCTGTACTATTACGGCTAGATACATACTTTTATGCAGACAAACTAACGAATAATTATCATCATTTTTGAGAGAAACAAAGAACAGACAGTTCACCATGGGTCTCTTTTTGGTTGGAAGGATCGCTTCCCAAAGTGGATATATATTTGTCGGAAGAACATAGATAAATATGGAAAAGTGACATGAATAGGAGACTGTTTGTGCTATGAGAACTTCGAAAAGAACTACCAGCTACTACTTATTTATTGTTTCTAGTGTCGTCGAGTGTATGTTTATAAATACCAAGTCTTACGTGTATTCAAAGATTACGGCGGAAATGTTTAATGATCACTTCCAGGTGCTAATTAAAAACGTTGGATGTGTTTTCACTTTCTAGCTGTTGTGCTAGATTTTAATTTAATAGGAAATTATTTTTAAAGGTTCGCTCGACAAATAAATTAATACTCTCGCAGAATGTACTGGAAACTAAGCTATTTAATTATCGCCAATAGTTTTTAGGAGATTATCGTGCCGTAAATTAACGTTATGATACGTTGAGAAACGATCATAATGCAGCGCATCTAGAAATACTTAGTTCACTGAAGAATAAATTGCTCGTAAAATTTATTGAATAGACAAAAGCATAACTTATTTCAAATAGCGGAGTTGAAAATAAAAAATCTGAAACTATTAGTAGCCAAAAGAGAGTTAAATAGTTGGTCGCAAAGGAGTAGATTTCCTTACGAATTACACGAGAAGAACAGCGTTCTCCATGATATATCAAAATTTTTTGGCATGCACTCTCCACTATTGCATTTCTTCGCGCTTCAATCTTTATCACACAGTTCGATGGTGTGGCATATGTGATCGAAAAGAAGGTTCGTAGATGTACAATATCACTACAGTTTTTTTTGTTTCTGTTAGAATTAAACTACTCAATGCAAATATTTTTAATAAAAAGTTGACCTACAACCACAAGAGAGTGTCCATCGGATCATATTGATAGCATTTCTCTCTTCGGTATGCATGGACTTGATGAAACTGGAGATTTAGAAAAGCAGCAAGAGTATACTGGTAAGAATGATGTTTGTAAAGCTAACGTCAGAAAAATCTTAATCACAAATTTTTAGAACTGGATGATCTTAAAATGACACGACAAATTGCTCAAAACCTGATAAAATGTCAATATAGAACATCAACAACAAATACGATGATGATGGCGGTAGAAATTAATGATAAAACAGATTGAGAGTATGAGCTAAATACTTAACCAATCGATACATACTGATAGACGCCGAGCGAGAACATCAGAGGAAAAAATAACAATGCAGTTGTTCGTTTATTGTAGGACATCCAACTGTCGTACAGCATGTCATAGAATATCAGTCCAATCAACAGGAAAAACTCAAAATACTGATTAATGACTTGCATGTGAAGTGAACTTTTATTTTATTTCGATATTCATCTGGAATTCCAATTATACTGCATTTACTTAGAAAACAATAAAAGTATTCAATATTCCATCGGATCTGTTAGTAGTTCCTCAACCGAAAATCCTATCGGATATCGATCTGTTTTTTTAAGTTTAGAGGAATGTCATTATCTGCTGTTAGCATAGATAAACATACTGAACAAAGAGAGTCAATAGCATTATTGATTATTATCTTAACAATTTTTCTTAAAATAGATTCAATGTTGGCTTTCGTTGTACTATCGATTTTTTAGATAAGTCATTTGAGGAAATAGCATTAAAATAAGATTAAGTTCTTTATCATTTTAAACTTTTATTTCGTGTAATGATAAACTATTGAAAAATGAACTATTAGATAAACTCACTTGTGCTTCAAGAAATATTCGATTCTTTTCTACCATAAACATAATGGGATATTTGAATTTGTGGCAAGATGATTGCCTACATGTTCAAAGAGATGATGATGAGGGAAAGAGACAAATTGAGGGCGAGGATGATATTTTTATTCTTTTCCCCTGGCCCTCTCTCCTCCCATATCTCCATACCACTATAGTAGTACAAACATTTTGAATTTGTCGCAAATTCAAATTCCCCACCAATTCAATATTTCGCAAAAGTCATCTACAATCACATGTCGATTACGACCTGCCCACATATTCGTACAGACAAGGACACGAAAAATATTCTTCCGATGACATTCAGAAGCTATCCAAGCAACATGATATAATACGGCAAGCGAACCAGGCGATGCACAATAGATCACACGGAGTGGAGGATTTTCGTAAAAATGCTTCTTTGTAGCTTCATTTCCTCATTGCTGAACACAATCTACTACTCGTCTGAAACCGACTTCTTTTACACGCAAAACATTAACAAGGGTACTTTTGCCAAGGCGAGCTAAGCCACAAACTCCTATATTAAATTGCTTGGTCATAACTAAGAAGAAGAGAATTATCTAGAACAATCAAGAAGCTCGTTGTGAAATCATAATGAATGACTGAGATAAGAAGAAAAACATAGCACACGACTACATTCAATATTTTCTATGCGAAGTGAAACAAAATCATCTACTTTCTGAATAAGCTTCTCCCAAAAAATGCGACGAAATAATACAGCATCTCACCGGCCAAGTCATTTTTCATTATCGAGTGCTTCTATTATGCAATGAATGAGTTCGTCAACACCTTTGGACAGGTTTATTCACGGATACAAATTCAGCATAATAGTATTCGATGGAATTGACCATTGTACAAGGTACATCGTTACCAAATACTGTTACTTTAGCTATGTGGAACTGTAATGTGTCGTTGATTAAACGATTTTTCAATTCCAGTACCAAGAATAACTAATTCTTCTATAAACTAGAGCATGCCGTCTTTTCCATTGGTGCTCGACCACATATTTTTGCAGACGAAAGCCCAGAAGATGTTTTCCTCGCGACTAAATTTCAATACTAGACACAGTTCTAATAACTTAGCAAATGATCCTGATGGAGCTCAGGAAAATACACAAACGGGATTTTTCTCTTCAATAAACTTCAATACAGTTGCTTCCCCATTGTTGCTATTCCACCGATTCAATTTATTTTAAATTCCAAAAGTACTTTTGCAGGCTTGGAATTAAAAATATTCTGTATAAGAAACTCATTCCTGATTATATTTCTGTGAACTTGAATGAGATTGGTTAAGTGTAAAAATTTTGGAGGATCACCATTTCGCAAAGCTATCTCATTAGAACTGTCTGAGAATTCTCTTAATGAGGCATCCGTTGAGACTAAATGCACTTTCTCTTTGTCGTTTACGCTGAAAGCCATGTACTTGCATATGGTACACACAAGTAGCTGCTTTCATTTTCGGAGACCCAGAATACGACAGTTTTTCTACTCAACCCAATTTGTAGCGTTGCTAGTTTCTCTACAAATATATTATTTTTATTATAATGAGTTTGAAATTGATCAAGAATGAAAATTAGTATTGTGTAAAGTACATTTAACAGTAGCTGTAATTTGTTTTATTAAATTTCAACTAGAAATGATGGTAATCATTATTTTGAGTAATTCGTTAGGTTTCGAAATGAACTCAAGATGAATTGTTTGTCTGTGCATGTTTTCCAGGAGACCATCCATGTTTTGCCAGATGCTTCTCAGCTGCATTTAATGCTCCAGATTCTATAGTCGTGCCCATTGAGTCGTGCCATCGATTGAGAAAACCAAAATGACTAATCACACCTAAAATTTCAACAATTTCACCTTCATCCCAATGCTGACGTAGATTTTCAATAATGGGACTGTTTACAGCATTGGGCACTGATGAAGCTGCTACGGCAAAGTCGAGAGCTGCCCGTTCAGCAGGACTGAAAGCTGCATGAGTAGAATACTGACAGATGTGAGCTAATTGTTCTGAATCAGCTCCAAAACGCTCCGCTGCTAGTATAGTATGTGCTTGGCAGTATTGACAACCAGCTTTGGAACTAGCAACATAAGCAATGAGACGTTTCAAAACATTAGTGACACGACCATGATTTTCCATCACTGCTTTGTTCAGGTTAATTGCAGCAGTAAGAATAGCCGGTCGATGTTGCATAGTAAAGACACCATTTGGGCAAAAGCCTAGTGTTTCATTATAAAAGGCAGCTAATTTCATTGTTTCGTCATTGGCATCGGGTGACAATGGAGAAACGACTGGAAACGACATAACAATAAACTGATGTGTTTTTTAGCACTGAACTAATCTAAAACATTCAAAGAATTCTATTTATATGACAAATAACTTCACTAAGAGTTATGAAAAAAATTATTAAACATTAAACAGTAGTTAGAATACTTATAAACGAAGATTGACCATTTCGATTATTCAAATTTTGTTGCAAACAGTTATGCTATAAAATTACTTCGAAAGAATATTTATCTATGCAAACTCATTTCATTGGTTACTATTCATTCATACAATTGGCCAGTTTACTAAATAACCTAAAACGATGTGTCAACACAGAAAATATGTGATGTCAACAACAAATATGAAAATGCTATTATCAATTTACTTTTTATTTTATGTTCTTATCACAACGAAGAATATCGATAAGCATGTATGTGATGAAGATGATATTGACGAAGGATCATTCTTTCTTTCGTGTAATGCATTAGGGAGAGAGTGGTGCTGTTCGCTTCATACTCAGCAAGTTGTCTAATTATTTGATCGATTCTATATGCTCTTCAAAGGTTGATACACCTTGACGATCTATTGTTGTTTCTTTCCGATGACAATTGTTGCGAAATGCAAAGGACATAAAACATTGTTTTTTTCTTCTTGCATATTTGAAGAATCCTTTACACTACTATTCCGTAACAATGCTGTTATGATTTCTTCAGAATATATCAAAAGTGCTGCTCTATCGCAAAAAAACGCTGCATTAAGTAAATTTGGACACGAATCTGGAGTATTCTTCTAATTTGACACTGTATCTATGGACCCTTATTATACTTGATTTCATTGAAAATGCACCAGAATACAATGCGGATGAAAGACAAGTTCAGTCTCATATGAATATACTGAAATTCAATACCATACACATGCTCAATGCTTTGAGCATCATCAATTAATATACTTTTCTATTGATAACACTTATTTGGTATCCTACGTAGTATATTATATATGTTTAAGTTAAAAAAAACAACCAGTGGGAGAAAGCTTCAAGCATATATCATAATTTTCTTGCAACAGAGAGATGTACCGATATTTTATCTAATCAATTCTGATGAACGAACTTTTAATTCTCATTGGATAATATTCTAGCATTAAAGACACAATTAAAGCTTTGAAATATGTTCTATTTATTTAAACAAGAAAAAGAAAAGAATCACAATTTCACTTGAACATTTTCGTTTTATTAATCTAATAGAAAAACATCTTCAAATCATATTCGTACCATAATGAATCGAGAAAAGTTGCCGTTTCACACATATATAAATAATCAATTTTTTTAACGTTGAAATTTGTCATTGATGATGATGTGAAACATGATTAATAAGCATTAAATAATCATCAAGAACATATGATAAATAACATAATAGATTAACGATGCGATTTGAGAAGAATAAAGTCACCTTGAATATTATAAGAGCTACGTTCATAATCGCCATACATAAAATTTTCATAAACTTAATTTTTTTTTCATTATGAATTAATCAACAGCAACCTAATTCCACATGGACGACCTTATTGAAAATGTTTATCTAAATAAGAAAATAATTTCGTTATAAATGAATGAAGAACAGTAGTTGTCGTTGTTGATTATATGTATACATTGGCATAATAAGAAAACATTTCGAATAAAAAAAGGATAGGAGGGATCGTCTATTGATAAATACCGAAATCGTCTACTTTCTAGAATCTTTTTTTTGACTTGAGATTTATAATCTGAATAAAATAACTTCTATCGCAAATAATCAAATGTTTTGATACTTCATAAGATTCTTTTTCATCCTGAATTTCTGATATTACATAGAAATGAAAGACACGGTAAAAAAAACTGCACTTTTTTTTAGAGTTTGTCAACAACTATGCTTGCGTAATGTTTAATTGATTCTACAGTAAATAGTCGCAGAACAAAATGCAAATTTTAACAATGATAGAGGATTTAGATGGGTAAAAAAATGTACTGTTGCAGCAATTGTCAACTAAGGGTAATCTCATTATTCTCTATTTATTTATCGGGAGCTAAATACAAGAAAAATTAACTTTATCTAATTGGCTATTGTAATAGCAATATATATGTATTCATATAATCGATTATAGCTATTATTTTTCAGGGAGTATATATGTAATTTCTATAAAAAATTTCAATTAGGAATTCTATGTCGCTGCAATGGTGAGCTAAAAAACGATGATGTCATCATTAATAGTTGTATCATGCCATTTCTTTCTCTGATTAGCAGAGGATCAGTGGCACGAATTTCGTGTTATTTAGTTTAAAAATTAAATCGAGTGATGATAGAATTGCTCGAAACTAAGAGATTATTGTTCTCTTCTCAGCTAATGTTGTTGATTAACTGGCCGCCGATAAGATCCATTATGTCCATAGATTTCAAAATTATTAGACCTACTCCGATTTCGTTTCATAAACAACTCGAAGGATTCATGGCCGAGGCGAATCTTCTAATAACTCTTCTCGCATGCACCCTCCTATCTCATCTAAGACTAATAAGAGAAATATAAATAAACATTACCTAATAAATGCCTTTGTTAATTGTCAACGTTTAAAAATGGCCTATTGTTCATAACGAAAGAACGGTGCTGCCATTGCACACTGAGGAATTCTCCATCGTTGTGAACATGCTGTTGGTTGTGGCTCTGGCTCTGGCTCTGGAGAAATAATTTCGGTATCATCATTAATTGTACGACCTTTGCATGGTATAATCCAACGATTGTGTTTTTTATTTTCTTGTAAATCACGCATTCTGATATTCTTAAATTTTTCTTTAAATTCTTCATGATTATGATTAATCCAATTTTGATAATTTAATAAAAATTCTGCATCGAAACAACCAATACTTTCACATGCAATACCAAATAGACGATCTTCTAGTTGAGTACCACCTTCAGCAATTTCCATATTGTTACGTGATAAAACTTCTCCAGGTGGTGTTTGTTCATAAAATGCATTGAATGCACGTTATACAGTTGTACGACGCAATACTTGAAAGAATTCACGTAACATGATCACTAATAATCCTCCAAACATTATTGAATTGTCTGTAAAACGTTTTGCATCATCGATTAATTCTAATATGATAATATTTTTATTTATAACTATTGTTCTGTTAAAACATGTAATAGCACAATAACATGTTGATAAGTTAGCGAATGCCAACCCACGTTTTTCAATAACCTCTTCAATTGTATTATCAATAATATCTAAAGTAAAAACAATGGAATAAAAACGAAATACTATATTGACTATAAAATTTAAGAGAGGAGAGAGAGGCTACGTACTTACACTAAATTACACTGAAACTTTGTCTGCTTTTCGAGAAAATCTTCAGTGGTACGCGTGCGCAATAAAAGAAACCTGTTAATACATGATTTATTTATTAGTTAAGTTCAAAACTAATTGAATAGTTTAGGTTAGGAAGCATTTTAAAACTATTTTCTACTGTATTATATGAATGGTAGATTTAGTTGATTATAATGCAGTTTTGTAGAGAACTATTTGTAGATATAATGGCATGCAAAAAATATGGAAGATGACTTTCTTCTATTCTCCTCCATATTTAATGAATCATAAGTCGTAACACATAATTACGGATGGTCTAGTAGAAAAATTCTATTATTTAACCAACTCATTTCTCTTCGTCGAAGAATAGTCGATTTTATTGATAACCTGCTGCAAAATGGACTCATATTTGGAGATTTTCATTAGTCTGATTCTATTTATGACTAATATGGCAGACATGATATTTGACATTAATATCAACAACCGAATCTTTCCCTGTATGTTTTTCTATTACAGAAAATTCTATCAAAACTGCAACTGTATTCTACGTAGTCTCTTTCACGTAACTTGATCCATAATCCTGGTGGCATACAATTTTGAGAAAAAAGTTTGATTTTTTCCGTATAAACGTCTCTAATTCGTTCAAATTATGGTTCACAAGTAACTAAACGTAAATGACACCAAAGAAAAGCATTTTCAATATTTATTTTTCCCATGATATTTCATCAATAAATAGTTCACAACGAAAGTACATCAGAATGAACACAATCCCTCATACGAATATTGATCTCTATAGCTATTTTGAAAAATACTCGATCAGTTTTCCAGTCAATTATTTAATCTGTTAACTGAGTATTATTTACTACTAAACGATTCAATGACAAATTTATACTATTCGATGACTGAGAATAATATTTACCCCATGATTTTTTTTTCTTTCAAATACGAACGACTATATAGCAGTTTCTTTCGAAATACGTTTAACGGAATCATTTTTTGTTGGTTAACATAATCCATGTTCAATATCTAGCAAAGTAGGAGTAAAATGTTACAATAACCAGTTTACTCTCAAAATATGATTTCAACATATATGAATCGTATTATTAAAAATGTAATGTTTTTAGAAAGAAATGCTTAGGCGAGTATAACTCAAGTAATGTGACTGCATTTTTTACCTTCAAAACGAATTCCATCATGACTTTTCGTTAATTCTTGTTCATCATTGATTAATTCAAAATAAATATTTTTAACGAATTCAGTATGTAAGATACTACGAAATAGTTGAATGAAATCTTTTAATATTGACCAATTTGAAGTAGTTTTATTAATAATATCATCTTGCAACACTGTTGAAAATAAGTGCAAATCTTTTGTTGCTATTGTTCTATGTGATATTATTTTGATTAAAACGGTACAAATAAGTGAAAAATATGGTGATAAATGTAAAAGGTCATGCTTGATCAGCTCGAATTTGTCCAAAATATTATTCTTATGAGTTAAACGTAACAATATACCTAAATTAATATTGTCCAATATCGTATTTTGGTGAAAAAAAGCATAATGGTCATTAATCAAAATTGATAGAAAAATAAAAAAAGATTTTTTTAACAGATTACTATCATTATAGTATAATTCATATATCACGTTTGGATCTATCAATGGTGGACAATCATTATAAATAACTTTCAATTTTTCACACATATTTGATTGATCTGCCACACCATCCATTACTTGTACGAATGATTGGATAATATCATTAACTTTTTCTGAAGTTAGATTTAATATGTGTCTATCAATATCACGTATGTCATTGGCACGAATTTCTATATTTTCTACTTTTCTACATATTTTGAAAGTATCAAGTTGTGTTAATAAATGAATAAATAGTGCCCAGAACGATCATTCCGATTTTTCTCGGACGTAAAAAGCCGAGGTAGATAAGCTAAATCTGTCAAGAATGAAAAAAGTGTATCTGGTTGAATTCCATAGACAAAAATCGATTCAAGACGACTTAATCAAGTATTTATGATGAGCGATGAAACAAAATTAGGCTTATCCAATTGTAACCATTATTTCATGGAAATACTGTCTTTCATACAATTGATTTGGTCGATGCATTATTCAATGATCTAGACGTAGACAAAGAAATATCACATGATCTGTCTCAAAGACTTCAACGGCTTTTGCGTGGAATGAAGTGTTTGTAAGTTTCTTTGTTTGAAAAGCAAAACTGTCAACCTTCATTTATTGAAGCACCTCAATGTCCATCTAGTCATAGTATGTCATAAACATTATTTCTTTTCTCTTTGGAAAAATCGTTGGTCATGTATACGATTATTGTAGATTAAGTACTGGTAATATCAGATGAAAGAAGAATATTGTCAGATAATGTAAAAGATCATGTACAATTTACTACTCTATAATTACGAAAACTCTTTGATATTTACAATATTTATAGTCTTCAACGTATGTACAGATGACAAAATATTTCAGTTTACTGTAGTAAAATAGTTATAATGTAGAATTCAAATGATAATCTAAATTTCATAACATTTTTTGATTGTATTTGTGAAATTTGATGATTTTCTTCTGTGCTGTTATGAATCATAATCTCCGATATATTTGTGACTAGTGGCTTCTCCAGTACATCAATTGTATACAGTTATTATTTTTATCTAGGGTGTGGATGTGTTTGTGGCTGCACAGAAATAGAACACCGTACCCTTACATCCGCATCCTCAAGAAAGAACCGAAAATTCTTTTATTTTTGTTTTTATTCAAAGAAATCATTAAAAACTTGAATAAAGAAAGAGGGAAATTCATTCGATTGCAATGTCCTGGTTGGCATTCGTTTCATGCATTTGGCAGAAGATCCCATCATCATGATGCTCAATATGAGATGACATGAGCGACAGCATTCCGTGATTGAATCTCAAAATAGTACTGTATTGAAAAAGGTAATCTGATCAATTCAATTACAATGATGTTAATAAGGCTTACTTTGATTTACTCAAGGTCATAGCATTAACGATATCTTCACCCGGGTAAACAGAAGGACAACTATTCTGAGTGTGGGCAAACAGATCATTAAAGAGAAGCACTGGATTAGGTACATGCGAGTATCCACTAGTGAAAGTGGACAGATGAGTAGAAAAGCATTGCGTCTGATAATGATCAGTCATTGATCCAACCTGTATTCAATAGATTGAAGTTGACAATGATAAAGAAAATAGCATGCTTACTAGTAATTCATCAGATTGCCAATTATTATTTGAGTCAAGATAGTAGCATGCAGAAGTAAAAGTTCGAAGTTCGTAGTCCGACGAGAAGTTGAATGGTTGATCGGTGATGGGTGGAGTCGATGATTTATTCGAACAGATTTCGGTAGTGTTGAGTTCACGGAAACCAATAATAACAAATCGATGTTTAGCAGTACGATTATTATTTATGAAGTATTTATGGATACCATCATCAGATATGTCTAAAATTTGAATATAAGCCAGGAAAAAAAGAGAGCAAGGCTCACTTGAAGAGCACAATAGAGACCAATCATCAATGTTGTTAATCAGAGTGTTCAATTGAGGTTGACCATCAAACTTAAAGATCATCAAATAGTTCAGACTTCTATTACGAGGACGCATTTCGATGTGAAGAGAAACAGTCAAATTTACATTTGATTGTGTAATATTGATCAAATGAAAGTAGAACTGATGCTTAGCATCATGTATCAATGTGACATTATACAAAGCCATACGGGGTACTATCAAGTTAGGATCTCGAGGAATAAAGAATTCAATTGGATGTTCATTATCGGTATGAATAGAGATCTCCTTGCCGTGAGAATCGAGTATTGAAAGTGAAATCATTGTCGACAGACTGGTATTTACTTGACCTGGAGTAGCACTGGCTACCGCAAGTGGTTGTATCATCGACTAGAAGATTTTTTCTTAGATGTAAATGAACAGAAAATAACTCACCCACACTGATACTGTATCACTTTCCGTTAGATTAGAACTTAATGGAATATGAATCTGAGCACTACCAAGTGGGCTGATTCGTTTATTTGATAGAGAAGAGACGAGCGTTTTTTCTAACGAAGTGAATACTGACGTTGTATTTACAGTCGTATTCTGGCCGACATTCAAATGAACGTTGAATGCAACCGCGATTGCTTCTAGGGTTTCGGCCACCTGCTTGGCTATTATATTTGCCTATTTGATCAAAAGAATAAGCACGATCATATTAGTGATATTGAAGTAATGTTACCGTTCGTTTCTGATGATAGAAATTCCTCTCATATGATGGTTCATTCTCTTTCATAAAAATACCTATGACAAGATCAAAATAACAGAGGTTATAGAGAGAAACGCATTAATGAAATTGATACCATTCAAATTCAAATTCAAGTACATGTCATCATCATAATCGTTCGCGGTGGCACTGGAACGATTTAAATCGAGTTCAAGTATCGCCCCCCGTTGTTGGAGAGGCACATTGACAGCCTTTTAAAATGAATCAATCAGGGGTATGAGAACAAACTTAAAGCAGTTATCTTACACTTAAAACATTCGTAGCACATTGAATCAGTTGATTACCAATCTTTTTCACGTCATCAGAACTTACCATCCTAGCCATTGATTTTAAAGTAAGTGCCATGTCACGACATTTGCTAGATGCAAGCATCTAAAACAGTTTATCTATTTTGAAGACAATTAGAGAACCTCAGATCTTACACAGGTATCTCGTGTTAGTTCATTGATTGCGTGAGTGAGAAGGGCGATAGATGATGCTTGCAGAAGAATGTTGTTCCATGTAGTTGTTGTTAAATCGTTCATACTCTTCATGAGATATTCACGAACACTGGCATCATCGTTCAATTGTTGTATGTACTGATTGAAGGTAGATGTATTCCATGAATGCGATGAATATTTTCAAATGAACAGATTCTTCATGAACGTACAAACGATAGAGAAAGCTCACCATAGGTATCTCTCGACTTCCTAATGGGGAAACAAAAATGCTTGCAATGTTCTGAATGCCTAATCTGATAATTTCAGTATTCATTTCGTTCAGCACTTGTGAGACTGTAGTGATTACTTGTCCAGTTAAGACCGAATTGTTTTTCGAGAGAATTTCTACCAATGGATGCTTACTAGGCACAGTGGAAGATATTTTGATGGCTTTAATGAATGAATCAATATTAGTTCTAGTCAGCACCACGGACACAGCTGATATGTTAGCTTCAGTCACGGAATTGAGCTGATCTCGAATTTGAACAATCACATTCACTAATGATGCATTACCAGAACCGACGGGCAATAGAAGTTCAAATACTGAACTTATTGTGGAACCAAGTATGACACGTTGTTCAACATGTGTTGTCCAGGCTAAAACCATCAAAGATAGGAATGCTTCTATTTGAGTACGTACTATAGATGACCTCTAGCATCGATAGTTAGAAAAATTACGAAGCCATACGTACCGTAGAATGAGTAGTCTTTGATACCATCTTGATCTGTCCAGTTTTTGCATATTACGGTGAATTTAGTTGTTATTGTACCGTTCGAAGGAGTAATTGAACAGATGCCAGATTTAGGTGGCTGATTGATTTCAAAATGAAGCGCACTCGAACTTTTCTCCGTCATAGACATATACACAACTTCGAAACGCCAAAATTTTATGTTACGATATGTTAGGAACAATTCGTTAGTAGCTGTAAAATGACTTCTATTTGCACCTGAAAGAATAAATGAATGTAATATTATTAATAAGATTGGTAAACTCACCAAAGAACCAAATGTCACGATAGTCATCCATCTCTGTGAACAAACTCCAGTTTTGTGTGTCCGATGATGAATTCATCATTCCAAGATAGACATTCCATGTAATATTGTTTTGCAATCCTGTTTGGTTCACCAGAGATGAGAAAAGAGCTAGCTCTGTATTTGGATTAATGTATTGGAATTCACCCTTGCGTGAACACATTGTTGCGATGACACACCCAACTGCGACTTTTTGAGAACGAGCATTTTCTACTTTCACAAGAAGATAACCGCTAGCTTGCAAATAGGGATTTGCACGGTGAGTCATATTCACCATGAACTGATATGTTCGATTGGCTACTAGTGAATTAGCCATAATGGTCACTGACGATCTCGATTCAGTTGAACTGAATTGACCCGCGAAGCACGAGCAGTTGGGGGAACTGATCTCGTCATTATCGTTCATCAACACAGATGATCCAGCGATCACTGACACACCATGGATTCGACAGTAATGCGTATAATTCCATTTCTATTAATACAATTGTGATTCTTACATATATATGCTTGCACTCAATTTGCGCTGCAAAAGTGTCTATTGCTAGACCATGATTGATTTCATTCTACTTACGAGAAAAACTCAAAGAATACAAGCCATGAATATACCATTCATGTAGACTCCTATGAATAATTAGTTGTTTTTGTAGAAAATCATTCAGTGACCCTCAATCGAAATTCTCGAGTGCTCTCTCTCATAATTTGCATTGACTCAAAATTAGGTAAACATGCTATATTCCGATTGGATCCTGATTAATTTTTGTTGGTACTATATTTAAGTTATAAATCAAATTAATTTTCCTAACCTCCATCCATATCGAGAAAACTAAAATATATTTTATGGATGTATTTCGTAGTCTGCTTCCGTGAAAGCTGAGTCAGATTATTGACAGAATTCAAGTAAAAAAATGTTATTTACACGGACTTACGATTGAATTAAATTCCTTTTCATCGGGATCCTCAGAGAATCTGCCTGGATCAAGTGTAAGATATTGTTGGGGATCGTGAGTAATCATTGATGTTCCATTCGAAACAAGATTAGCCATAATACCAGTCGGAATGATCTCTATGTATCCTACTGCTGATGCAGTCACAATAGGAATGTTGACTGACGATACCGTCAATTTTACTTCATAAATACCATATTCCAACTTTTTTGCTGGAATGTGAATTTCACTCAATGTAGTAATAATAGGACGATTTAGTGATATTGAAGAAGAGCAGTTTGTAGTGCAATTGGTAATCGCCCACTGCGAAACTGCTTCTATTGAGTTCATACAGAAAAGTTCAATATAGGCACTGATATAGAATTCATCATTTCGACGAGCTTTGATAGGAAGTTCCAAAGAATTTGGTGCCATAGCAAGCCTGACGCTCGGAGGCGAGCAACCTGCAAAAAATGCTTAGACAGTAAGTATGAATGCTCATTTTGTTTTCAGTAAGAAATTTTTCCAATAGGCACCAAAGATTAAGAAACAGAAATTTCCTTAAACTGTCCTAACTGCTAAACTTAAAAAATATGAATAGATACAGTAACTTTCACTCTCATATTTCTTTTAATAAAGAACCGTATGAAAATAAGTATGTAAATATGAACACTGTTACAGAAAATGCTTCGTAATTTCGGTTGACAGTGTCTAATAATGATTCAAACGAGTGTTATTTTAGCATTTAGGAAATTGTAGGGGAATTCAATTCCTATGTCCCAGTTCTTCGAAGTCTCTCTTTATTTGTAACGATCGGAGTTATTTGACAATGACAACCAAAATAACTTTCAACAAGACTCACATGTATAATTTGATAATGAAGATCGACAAGTACCATTATTCAAGCATGTGAAATTGTCACAGAAGTTTACCATGAATTCGCAATGAACACCTTGCCAACCAGATAGGCATGTGCAAACAAACAATGAGTCTGATGTTTCCTTGCATGTACCTAAAAGAAATTACATTCGAGTACTGTATTGAAAATCAAACAAGAAGGTTTATGTACTTACCATTGTTCAGGCAAGTGTATGGTTTACAAGGTCGATGATCAAATTCACAATGAGTCCCATTGAAACCACGTGAACATAAACAGACGTAACAATCATTGCCAGTTTGCGTATTTCTACATGTTCCATCGTTTTGACACGGTTTAAGCAAGTCGCATGAACTATTCGAAGTGTTGCAAATGATACTAGTGGCTGTTGAATCTGAAAAATTGCTTTGTTTAAAGAATATTGATGCTTTCTTTTTTAAAGAGGACAGAAAACAGGAATGAAATGAAAGAAAACCTTCGTATAAGTTAACTAACTGATATTTTATGGAAATCTATCTCAGTATAGGATTTCAAAGTGAATACAAATGAATAAAGAACATATGTTTATTATACATGAGTTTTCAGTTGAAACAATTAGTTTATTTGTGACTCTGTTCGTTATTTATGTGAAACGACAGGTAGCTTTAATGCATCTGTTTTAGCTAAAAGAATTATGACTTGAAAACGCATTTTTTTTAAACTGATTTATATGAATGTAGCATAATCGCTACAGCCAAAAAACGTTCTCTGCAAAGCTTGTTCTGTAATGAAATGAACAGGTGTCGAAGATACCACAGATCTTCTTCGTGGGTCTTTGAAAAATAGTAAAACAAGACAAAACTTTCGTTCAAAAATATGAAGAAATCTCTGAAGAACTGATTTGATATAGAGATGATTGATAACAGACCTTTATGAAAATTTCATCATTTTATGTTGTTTGTTGGATGGAATACATTCTGTAATAGTTCTATTATTTAAATAGTTCATTTTTTTAATATGAGCTGAAACGACCTACATTTTTGAATTTACTCATCATAAAGGAATATCAGTTCAAACAAAGTGCTGACAGAGTCGAGGCTAAGCAAACGATACATATCTGTTTCATTGAAAAAAACAGAATCCGAACTGTCTCTAATACATTTCAGTGCTTATGTTAAAAAACAAAACGCTACAAGTCAATCCTTCTTGGTGATTTCAAAAAAGATAGTAATACAAGTGGCATGAGAAACGGAAGATCGAATATGTAAATAACTTGATTATCTAAATCATACTTAGGTAAAATGAAATAAGTATAAAAAAAGAATCTTTGAGACTATCTACGCTAACAACTGTCTTCAAAACTCGAAGGAAGAATTACCATTAGAGCTACAAGAAAAACGATGATAAAACTATTTTTTCAAATTAATTTAATTATAACCTATATTTGACGTAAACTTATTTGAAACAATAGTTTCTTTGTTCTAAACTTTTACTGATAGAGCTATGTTTGATAATAAAAAATCTAATAATATCAAGATACAATCTGTAAAAACTGGAATATATTCATACACTTGAGGTATTTATTATTGTTCTTTAAATTTTATTAAGTACTACTGTAACAAGCCAATATAACGATACGACTTTTAGGTTTATTTTCACTTTTAAAAATGAGCCAATAAAGTGGTCACTCAACTTCTTCACTTGCTAATTTTATATTAATTTTGACGAATAATTTTACTTGAGGCTGAGTTATCGAATTGACAATAGTCACATTTAAAATAAAAGATAAGAAACAAAAGTTTTAGAGCTGCGTATAACACAATTCGTATTTCATTTTTAGTAAAATTTGAATTCGTACATTGAAATTTCAAGGAAACAATGAGTTAGAATCGAAACTTTGAATGCATCTTAAAATTAAGGACAGATTTCTCTGACATAGAAATCTCCGTTTGATGTCATATTTACTACAAATTTAGGCTCGATAATACTAGAGTAGACTATCTAAACTAGCGAGAGCATGTGGTCCTCTGAAGTCATATATCATGACTGTACTTTTTGACAAGTTTTAAGTTAATTTGATGGAAAACAATTCAACTCATGATTGTTCAGATAGTAAATTTTTGAAAAATAAGTCGTCCGATAGAGAGTTATCAGCAAAGACAAGCCAAGAGTCTCATAAAAAAAGAATATTCTTTTTCTGTAATATTTCTACGATGTTTCGATCTAGCCATTGAACTCATCTAAAAGCAAAACTTCAATTTAAATTACGGTTATCTATTTTCTCAACAAAAAACATCAAAATGGTTGAGGTTTCTATAAAAAAAAAGATGCTTTTAAGAATATAAATGTTAACTTCTGGCTAACTCATAACCACACAAAGTCTAGCTCACTAGAGACATCAACTCTTTTCTAAATTTTTTCATCAAATAATCACTGACACAACATTTTAGCGGATTACAATTTTGTATTTTTCAATCGAAAACGGTCACGACGAAGCGTTTGATTAACAACAGTGCGCAATAAATCGAACGATATGATAAAATTTAACAAATATAGCTTTTTCTACAATGCTCACCTCTTTCAGAAGTATTGGACGAAGTAGTTGATGATGTTGAAGCTGTAGTAGTAGTAGTAGTAGTAGTTGTTGCTGCTGCTGTGGTTGATTGTATCGTTGTTGCTAATGTTGTGCTTGCTTTTGTTGTTGTTTCTGCTGCTTCTGCTGTTGTTATTTCTTGTGAGGTTGGTGCTTCTGTTGTTACTTGTATTGTTAGTGCTTCTGTTACTACTTGTGTTGTTGGTGCCTCTGTTGTTGTTGAATCTTATATTAAAAAAAACATTTGCAATACCTATAATCGAATCGTTGGTGATTGTCTTTACTAAGCATTTAGATGAGATCAAATATATCCTAGCCTAGACATTATTACAGGTCGATATAAATCATCCTCGATGAGATGAGACTAGCAGCATTGCCCTGGTTTCTATTGATGTTCCATAATTTTCAATATTTCTAACTGTTAGTCTAGATTACTTACTTCTTTCAAGACATGCATTTTACTCTAATCAAATCATATATGGAAAATTAAAGTCCTGCAGAAAACCTAATGTGAATTTGAATAATTAAATCAGACAATGCTTTTCTCTACAATGCTACAAATTTACGGCCCATATAGTTCACACCCGAGCCGTGACAATGTCTGAAATTGACATTTACTCTAATAATATTGCCTTAAAATAATCTTTTCAATTAGAATTACCACAGGAATTTGTTGCCAAAGTGAACTTTTGTATTCGATGGTTGCATTCATCCGCGACAAATAGGTTTCCACGACTGTCGAAACGAACAGCATATGATTTGTTTAACTTTTCGGATGGACTAGTTGAATTTCTATTGCAACCAACTACACAATGATAAGCATCGTGGATTACTCGAATGATGCGAGAGTTATCGTTGCCAGCTATGAATAAGTTACCATCCAAATCAAGTATGATATCTGTAGGATTATTTAACATTAGATCGTTTGGAGTTCCATTTCCTGCTATTGTTGCTCCAATATTTTCTCCTAGTTGAAAACGTTGGATTCTATTGTTTCCACTGTCAGCGACATACAAGGTGAAATTATTGTCAACAAATATTCCCCATGGTCCGGAAAACTGCTCCAAGCCTGATCCACTGGTGCCTGTTCCAGCTACATTCACTATTTTACTCATTTTGCCGTTGAGTGACATCTTAACAACTCTATTTTTCTCTTTCATAGAACAATAGAGACTATTGCTTTGGTCGATAAATAGTCCAAAACAGTTTCCTGGGAAATATGCTACAGAGACACTAGTGTTTGTATTCTTCGCCCATTGTACTATTCGACCCGATTCGGTTCCATTCTCCAAATAGATCTCACCTTCAATGCTGACAATAATACCAGTATAATTAGCTAGTAGAAAATTTGTGGGTGACAATAGATTGGTACTGTTTTTGAACAATGTTAATATTTGACTGCGATCCTGTGCAACGGCGTATAAAGTATCATTAGAATCGACGAAAATGCCTCGAGCGTGATTACCAATTAATGATTGGTCGAAAACAGTGATGCCATCTACATTCCATGTTGCATTTGGACAGAATTTTGGGCGATTGTATGTAACTACATAGAATAAAAGCATCATTATTCAAAGACTAGGCAAGTCAATGACTCTAAAAATGCTAGCGTAGATAGTTGACCGTATGATCCATTCGATCCACTTAGATCTCGCTTCAAACAGTCTATTATTTGGCAATGCACAAAAAAGAAAGGCTAAAATGATATTCATGCCCTTGCAAAGCACCTAGAGTGACTTGCTTTCCTTACTAAAGCAAATACATGAACTCAACAGCAATGGTTATAAAACAAAAACAGAACTTCTTTTTTCTAGTTATGGAAATTTTAAGAAAGAGTTCGTGTTACTCCTAAACGATCATTAGTATTTCAACGTTCGTTAAGAACTTGGATGATGTCCAGATACTTTAAATTGATATGCTAAAAATGAATTTCTCATTGAACAGTGTTTCTATTTCTGTATCAATGCTTATTTATGAAAAAACGGTTGGAATATGAAATAAAAATTATTTGAATACGAGAAGCATTTGATTAATTAAATTTACCACAAGCGTTTCTTGCCAAACGAAACTTTTGAATTCGGCGATTATCTCCATCGAGGACAAATATATCCCCATATGTATCAAAAGCAAGAGCAAATGGTAGATTGAATTGATCACTTTCAGCGCCGTTAGCACCCGAACAACCAATAATACAATACAGTCCATTCGATCCGAAACGAACGATGCGATGATTGCCTTGATCTACGATAAATAAATTGCCATCAGCATCCACCTTGATGTCTGTTGGACCATTTAATAATGAACCATCCACAAGCGTCCTTCCACTCAATTCTCCATACTCAAAAAGTTGAATTCTATTATTACCATAATCTGCGACGTATAGATTCAATTTAATGTCCACAAAAATGCCACTCGGTTGATTAAGCATATTTGGAGCTGATCCATTAGCTCCATTACCAGCAACTGTTGTTGTTGACGTGTTACTATCACAACATAGTGAACGCTTGACAATTCGATGCTGATCTCGAAGAGAACAGTACAAGTTTTTGTCTCTATCAACAAATAATCCAAAACAGCTCCCATTGACATACATTACGGGCACACTACTGTTGGAGCTCTTCGAACATTTATCAACACGACCAGTGAGTTCTCCATTGTCCAGATAAATATCTCCATCGTTTGTAACAAAAATACCTTTGGAAGCATTTAAATTTTCAGGTTTGATTATCATCGGTTCTGTTTTTCGTTCGTACCAAATTTGAACGCTATTAGTCTCTTGATCATTTACATAGATGGCATTATCAGTATCGATGAACATTCCAATAGTGCTAAGTCCAATCATTGTATCATTTGCAACAGTGGTTCCATTTGCTTCCCATGAAACAACTGGACAAAATTTGGGTTGATTGAATGAAAGTACTAAAAGCATTGATTATAATTAAAAGATGCTGCAAAGAAAATCTGTATACATAATCACGATTCATTTTACTACAAATGACTGTATTATTCAGATTCAGATAAACGATAGGCTCATTTGTTTCCTTTTTGCTCATAACCATGTAACGAGTGAGCTATACTGGCCTCTACAAAGACCCGTGCAAAGATATAAGCACATGCAGCAGATTCTGTCTTCAGCAAACTGGGTGTAATCATTCTCTAGTATAAACTGCAGTCAAATTCTAGATGAAACCAATCGTTTTCTGTGACGCACACCAAAAACTGGAACCATGATAATAAAGTATAATCAATTTAAATTTTTTTCGTGTTTTTCGTCGACTTGGAAAAACTCTCGGTTATTTCTTACCATTTCGACAACTAATAATATAGCTACAGCTTACTGTATGATAATTAAAGTTTAACATACGGATATGGCTAATACTGATATGTGTTTATTTCAGTTTTCAAAATTAGAATTATTCAAGAAAGATCAAATTCGTTCATTCAAAAGCATCTTCTCCAACCAAAATTAATGCTCTCGGACCACTGAACTAATATATTTTTGTTTATTTCTACCATCACCTTTGAAACACCAGTAACTAAAGAAATCTGAATATTCATTATACAGTTTATGGATTAAACGATAATTTGTAAATCAAACATTTATTATTATATTGCAGTGTCAACCAGAAAAAAAAATTGTCGGCAGAACGGAACAATAATATTCCAATTTGTGTATCATAAAATGATTTTGTTTCTCAAATGATGATTCTTGATTACAAAATTCGTGTAGACAGTATCATTATTAGAATAGTTACTAATGAATAGGGTAGAGCTTCCTTAGACTTGAAACATATTCGAAATACACTCGTAAAATACGAAGCCAAAAATCGCATGTTTAAAAGAAATACTTTTAGTAACTTTGATTTTCTTGGAGAAAATTCTTTTTCAATATTGCAACGATATGTGAGTCTAAGACTAATAAATTTTACTCATAACTCTCTTGAATGTATCTATCAAAATTTCATTAAGCGTTCGCTAACATTGTTTTCTTATTTTGAAGAGAATGAAGTTGAATTCTGTTTAAATGCTTTTAAATACCAAGTACGCGTCTGTATTTCTAGTATTTATGAATGGACTTGGACTAATGAAGGAAGTGTCTACAAGATGTTACTTCATCATTGAGCAATATGCCCAGCCCTGTAGTGATTACAATAATAATCAATGATGTTGAAGTAATCCATACTCGATGATTCATTCTCCTAAAAATATCTAAGGTAGAAAAAAAAGGAAAAAATATAGAACGATCGAATTTTGAGTTAGACTATGTGAATGTCTAAGGGACCGTCATATCCAATTGGAAAAAACGATAAATTTACTAACCTGGATAACAAAACCCAGTTTGGTTAGCTGAAGAAACCCGTAATTGTATATCATCAATGGCAAGATCATTTCCCGGGTGTCCACCAACGTTTGAAATCATCAATAGTACGACTGAACTACTTGTCGCTACAAACGAGAGCCCATGCTTTGACCAAGTCATATGCTGATATACAGGTATATCGCCTGTACTTTTTTGTGCAATCAAATCACCCTTTTTATGCACCGCTCGCACTTCAAAACGAATATTCGGTTCTGTCACGGAAATCCGCCGCATTTTTCTCATAATATTGGTGAAATAAGCAGAAAATTCATAATCTACACCAACGCAAAGAGTTTTTATTTTGTAATTGAAAATCGTATCGTTTACATTTCCCACACCGGCAAGATACATGTAGCCATCTGTGTCATTTGTTGTATGATCTTTCGCTGCATCGTGCCACTTAAAGAAAAAGGAAGAAGGAACTGAATTCACAAACGCGTAAGCACCGGGGTTAAAATTTGACCACGATTCTTTTTTGAGATCTGTTTTAAAGTTAAAATCAGAAGCAGTTTTACTATAAAATCGATCGGAACCAGAACCAAACGTTATAAAGAAAAGCGATTCATAAGTGTTATTATCATGTTTTGAGCATACATCATCAGATTCTATGAAACAAATACAAACAGTCAAAGCTCAAAAGAAATTCACACATACGAATTTTACAAGACAAGCCAATAAAATCATTGGAACACTCGCAGTAGTCTTCGTCATTATTCTTGCAATCAAAAATACTAGAAGCTAAAATGGCAAAATAAAGGTTAAATCTAGTGCGTGTACGTCAACAGAAACAAACTAAGAAATCCACCCATTCAGTAAAGAAAATATTAGGATGACACAGAAGAAGTAGTGGTTATCTTTAACGACTTGATGATTCTGTTTATTGAAATTAATAAAGCGATAGAATCTCGGTTATCATTTTACATAATGTTTGGGGGTTGAAATCAGTGTTTACTAAATTTTAGAGACAAAGTCTGCCTTTTCCCCACGTACAGAATGAATCTCAACTGCTTATTTCTGTGTGATATTTCCTTCGACATACACCTCTGTTTAAAATAGTTCACTAAAGTGCTGATCGCTGGCAAGCGTAATTAAGGTGATTTCAATTATTTTTCTTATCTTTCTCCAATATTTAAAACATTGATTGTGACTACTTTTCTAATGGTCACTGGTTAAATCATATAATAGAGAAGTTCATTTATGATTAAAATAACAGGCGATGCTATGGATAGCATTATTTTCTATTCATAGTTCTTCCGACTTCGTTAATACTAAGAATACCATATACGAGTTTTTTATTCAGTAAGCTGATACTATACTTGATTAAATAGAGGAAAATGAAGCTATGAATTTGCGGAATCTGCTTAATTGTTTGCTTTGCAAACGAATCTTTTTGAGTTTATATGGAATTATTCAAAATGATAAACAAATAAATATTTCACTTCAAACTTTTTCTCTGCAGGATGTCTTGAAAGTCATGAGTATCTAACAAATATAGATAATAATACTCGTTATGAATTTGAATTAAAACCATTTTTTTCTTTGTGCACAAAGTTTCGATGCGTCAAGGCTCAGTTCATCAACTGTGAAGGAAAAGTAACATTTGTGGCGAAAATTTAAAAATCTAATTCCCTTCATTAATATTCGCGTAAATTTTATTCTTTGTGTAAACTTTAGATCATGCGATAATCGATGGTGTCTTTTCACAGAACATTATTCGTGCCTTTTAGAAAATTGTACTTATCGAAACAATTTTTTTATATTATTTGCAGGAGTATAGCGAGGAGAAATTTCTATCCATTACTTTCATTCCAAACATTGACAGATAGCGTTGATCGGCAATCATGAGTAGAGGTGTCAGCCGTACGGCTGAGCCGCCGCAGCAGCCGATTTTTCAATAATATCAGCCGCCGCAGCCACCAAATTAGTAGTAATTTTAAGAATTTTGGGGGAGCCGCCGCTGCGAAAAAACAAGTTTAGCCGTTGCGCCGCTGCAAGAGATAAAAATTTTTGATAGCGTTATTTGCCGCCGCTGACATCAATACATATGCGATCGAATCGAACATTTTTCTTTTAATTTTCGTCAGTGAATTTTTAACTGAGCCGTCGCCGCCACATAAGAACTCACAAATATCAGCCGACGCCGCCGCTGTGAAAAAAATTTTAAGAATTTGTAGCAGCCGCCGCTGAAGACATTACTCATTCAAATAACGAGCCGCTGGAAATCTTCAAAAATTGAAAACTGTTGCCCGCCGTCGCCGTTCAACCCTTCGGCTGACACCTCTAATCATGAGTCTCATAATAATAGTCGCTTGCCAGAATATATAAAATTCTTCTTTTGCATATTTTCAGTGCTCTATATAATTCAAGGCGCGAACACAAAAGTTCGATACAGAAAAAATGCTCAAGTTATTCTTTGAACTCTGTTTCGTTATCTCGTCACCTAAGTGTTGGAGTGTGAAAGACAGCTAGAACTCGCATCTATATCCAGTCTTTACGATTGTCTGCCGAATATCTTCTTACGTAAGATACTGTTACATGCCATTTGAAGATAGAAATCATGTACAACAGTTAAAATAATATAATGTAAGCGTAAAATCTGTGACGTTCTGTGTTCTATACACATTCACACTAAAAGTGATTTAAAACCTCAAAAATAAAGCTGCAATCAACGGTATTATTAATCTAAATCATCGTGCTATAAAAATCAAATGTGACTTGATTTCAGTGAATATTTGAATAAGTCATATTAACCAGCGAATGATCAAATGTTTTCGACGATACAGCTGTTTTTACATTTGATAGAAACTGAGTTATTACAAACTGATATTAATACCAATGATGGATCTTTTAGTTCTGATGGATTAGATCAGAAATTAGTGAGAACTAGACAATTTTAATAGGAATTCCTCGTGTTTTCACTTTTCATACATTTAAATTATACACAAACGATAACGCAAAACTTATTTCAATTGTCTGATGTTATAAACAAAGATGAGCAGCAGAACAATAGTTAAGAATGACGATACAACAACTCAATTACGCAATGAAGATCGTCAGAAGGTAGTTGTTGGAAACAGTGTGATAAAAATAGCGAATTTAAAACACAGACGGGGAGGTTTTGATTCTCATGAAAGAAAATTCTTCGTTAACAATACAGTTAAATAGACCACAGATTAATAATTTTCAATCGTGAGACGTTTAAACGCCTCTATCGAAATCATGTCACACGATGAAATTCTCAGTCAATATCTTGTAAGTACACTAAATCAACGCAACAGTTTTGAAAAGTTGAGAGACAGTGAAAGAAAAGCAGATTACATCTTTCAATCTCTGCAGTTTTTTTTCAAAATTGGAATTATTTTATACGTCAGTTTCCGCGAAGGCATAAATCATTGCAGCGAACAATTTTATCAATGTATTTCAAATCGAAACTGCTTGTCACAATAAATTCAAAAAGTAATTTCAAGTTTATATTATGTAACTTATGTAATTTATACAACGAGAAATAAGCGGACTTTTGAACTTGAAGTTAATTTGTGCTACTTCAAATGATGCACTGTGACGTACTTTTTTACTTCAAGTACGCTGTTTACCCCTTGAATTTATAGTCTGTCTTTTTAGACAAACGAAATTCATCGCATGAACACATTTTCACAGGAAAGTGAGCGTGAAAATAAAAATTAGTTCAACGAAAAAGACTGATGCTAAAAGGATAGGCACTAATTGACTTTTCTAATTCTTTCTGACTTCGCACATTTTTTTCTGGTTGTTTTTTAGTTTTGAAAGTAAAGATTTGAATGTCAAGTCTTCAGTGTGACAACTCTGCTGGCATTCCCATCAAAACTGAAAACAAAAGAAAACAAGTCGTAATGAAAGAAATCTGAAAATTTCCTCAAATGTGAAAAAGCTGTTACATCATATTCAAAGAATACTAGATCGACTAACCTGTAGTAGAAGTATCATCGAGATCATTTGTTGAATAAACACGTAGTTCGATATCATCAACGGCTAAATCGTTACCGCTACCTTCAGCAACGTTTGAAATCATCAACAATACGACTGAACTATGTGTCGTTTCGAATGAAATATCGTATTTTGACCAGCTCATATTGTAGCATGCTGGCACATCACCAGTACCTTTTTTTGCAATTACATTCCCACTTTCGTTAATAGCTCTAACTTCAAAACGGATATTTGGTTTATTCAAGCATTTTTCCTTTCTGACAACATTTGCGACATAGGCAGAAAATTCATAAAGTCGACCAATATGAAGATCGTCTATTTTATAGTTGAAAATCTGAGGGTCAATTCCCTGCATATTTACCAAAAACATGTATCCATCGGTATCATTGGTCGTATAATCTGATGCGTTACCATGCCATCCATTATTAAGATCAGGAACTTCATTCACAAAAGCAAACATACCGTCATTTACGTCAAATGTAAAGCTTTGACTGTGACTTGTAGTGAAATTAAAATCAGCGGGTGTTTTATTGGAAAATAGAGTAGGGCCACTTCCAAATGTGATCAAGAAAATTGTTGTGAAATTTAGAGCATCGTTGTCAGGACATAAATCAACAGATTCTATGAAAATACAGAATGAACTTATTTGCAACCTAAGTAAAGGTAAAATCAACAGAATTTTGAAGCCTCAAAGAGAAAAAGAGTAAAAAGACAAAAGTTAGATGACTATGCTATCGTACGTTTTCCCTCTTGGACTAATTATTTGCATACAAACCTCAACAACGATCTCTAACATAAATTCTAAGATCACTCTTACAATGATGTTCTGAAACGTTTCTTATAGTAACTCTTAAACAAATAAAAATTGATTCTTCATCATATATGAACTGTATCTTAACTGAATATTTGATGATATAACTTTACGTAGCTAATAGTAGAGATATTCAAAATGAGATTTTCTGTTTTCCATATGTTTCTTCAACCCTCCCTTTCAAAAGGTTTGGGAATGCAAGAGTAAATTGTTGCTTCTCAACATTTTCCAACATTGTGGTCGCATAAGACATGTATTATTTTATTCTAAGTCTATAGTTTCATAATGTGCATATCTGATAGTTGCCTGTGACGAAGGATCGCTGATTCTTCGGTGTTCAGCATTCATTTTAGTCTTTTCAAGATTTCATGATTAGTCAGTTTCTAACACATTTATGTAATGAGAGAAAGAAGTAACTTATTTTATTATTTCACAAAAGATCAGAAATGGTATTACATTAAACCTTTTGTAATACAACTATAGTGTCGGCTATTGCACATGAAAAATAAATTAATAATTTGTATAAAAGTATGGAAATTAGGTATTACAATTAATTTTCCTAGAAACTGAAACTGGTGTCGTTCATGTAGTCATGAACCAACATTTGATAACAAGAAGAAAAAATTTTTACAATAAATTTACCTGAAATTTTAATAGTGATTAGCACAATAATCAATTGTACGGAAACCATGTTTTTTATAGACATCGCTTCGTTTCGTATGAAATGAGTCAGATAGAGCAATGAAATAGATTATGCCACTGTGTGCTTTTTGAACGAGTCTTTTTGACTGAAAGTCACCACACATGTAAATCAGCAAACCACCAAGAGCATTTTTCTGGAAATCTGAAACTGTTGTCTTTGCATGATCATTTGATAAATGTGCATAACTTCACTATTGATGAAGTTTAATCAAAATTTATCAGTCTGATATTACAAATAGAAAAATGTTTTGGATTACACTTGTTACATAGCATAGCTCATTGATCTTGCTTTGTGATCTATTGTCTAGTAAGAACTTATCTTCGCAGACAACACTTATGATTGAATTCAAAATTTTGTTTGAAAACTTCAGTTGGAGTTAAAGTTGCTCACGGACATGAGATAACACATTTTTCTTTCAATCAGTCAACTTTGCTCGACTCTATCGTTCCTGTTTGTCACAGAGAAAGAACACTGATGAAAAATAAAAACTGCTTGTAAATGGCAATATTAGCCGAACGTGTCACTCTAAAAAGTCACTAAAAGTAAAGAGAATTCAATATTAATTTAGAAATAAGAATATGTTGTTGCCAATTTTATCATTACTCCTAGTTTCTCTCTCACTGTTTCAAAAACGAAGATCTAAGAATGATTCTTTTGCATATACTGTATGTCTTATCATCATGTTTAAGAATTTCGTGTGTGTGTGTGAAATATATTAAAATCTATGGAAACACAAACAGAAATGTTTTTCGAGACTGTCTGTTGATTGATAAAATATAATTCTAATATTGGCTATTTATTATGAATAATATAAAAATGTACACAACACCCAAAAGAAAATATTCTTCCCGGGTAGCAAAACCCTTATTTTCCTGATACCACTACAGGACGCAATTAGTAATCGCAGGAGTATGTAGCTATTTCAGTATACTAAATAGCTATCTTGATAGTGCATCTAGGGCTCGCTATCTTGTTTCTGTTTAGAATCTTCGATTGGAGAAGCAGATATGGCGATAAGAGTGATGATAAAACAAAACTGTATCTAAAATAACAGATATGCTCATCAACAATGTGTATCAGGCATGTAACATCAAATATGATTCAAAATAGGCGAGCCTGCACCATTTGCATGAATAGCAGCGTTGAAATGGCTGTTTATAATATTAGATTGAAATGCTTTTCATCTATTAATGCCTCTGTTCGCATAATGTACGTATGTACACGAAAGCAAGATTAAATTATGATAGATGTATTCAGAATAGAAAAGTACTGCGTGGTGAAGCATACAATCGCTTTTTCGAAAGCAATAATTATAATAAATTATATATTTCCATACTTGTCTACGAATAATTCATTGTTTCTTCTCTCTGTATATTTTACATATTATGAGTGAACTTTCTCTTAATCGCAATCAGACTGGGAGATGCAACGCTTTCCTGAAGAACCAAAACTCGTATTTATTTTCAGATATTCTTTTTGAAAAGAGAATTTTCTACATCGAGCATGATTTCGCCAGTAGAAATATATGTATTCTGGCAAAGTAAATCAAGTTATTTTTGTTTCATATTTGTCCTTCGATAGCCATGTCTTCCATTGATGAAATCATTTATTTAGATGAGTTTTGTGGGGAGGGGGGGCATCAACATAATCCAATCTTTTGATCAGATGAGGTTTTCGAACTTGTTTTTTTCTTTGAATTCTTTCCAATTCGCCGCGGGCTGGATCAATACCAAAACAATATTTTAGCATATCCATCGTAATAACAAACATAGCAACAGCTACTACAGCAAGAATCGAAATATAAGCAAATGATTTTGAAACAGTTTTTAGCATAATGGTTTTCGGGGAAGATATTTCACAAAGACGACCAGAATAACTATCACCAAGACATTCACATGTATAATTTTCTAATAATGGTCGGCAAACGCCATTATTCAAACACGAGTTATTATCACAGAAGTTTACTATAGATTCGCAATGAACACCTTGCCAACCAGATAGGCATGTGCAAACAAACAATGAATCTGATGTTGCGTTACATGTACCTAATAGAAATTACATTCGAGTACTTTATTGAAAATCAAGCAAGAAGGTTTATGTACTTACCATTGTTCAGGCAAGTATATGGTTTACAAGGTCGATAGTCAAATTCACAATCTGTACCATTAAAACCACATGGACATGAACAATCGTAACTGTAGTGAGTTCCGTTACATGTTCCATTGTTTTTGCATGGCTGTTTTATGGCACATAAACTACTGGACATGTCACAATTGACACCCATCGTCGTATTCGGATTGGGACAAGTGTTATTTGGAACGAATACTGATTATAAGATTTATAAAAATAATGCAGAGAATTAGAAGGAAAACGAAATACGTAAATGAGCTAACTATTTCCTCCTTCAAGTGGAGTTGTTGCTAGGTAATAAAATTATTTATATTCACAGAAGACGGAATTGAAAATTGATGTGAGTTTCTCAAGTTGAAAACATATGCTACTACATTATCAGAAGCTCGCAGTTGAAATTTTTACTTTGAATGTGCGTTCTATAATGAATTCTACAATTGACATACACGAACGATTCTATGATTCTATTCAATGAGATTCACATATTTCATGAATAATTTTGCTAATTGCATTTTTCTCAAAAGCTGTTTTTACACGATAAATCGAGTTTTGCCTTCTGCTTCTATGAAGAGAAATTATTGCAAAATCCTTTATGACCTTCTCAAAAATTCTAAGAAGAGAATCTAATCACTGAATGATCTCTCCTAACGATACTATCTTGATTTGTTTTGCTTGAGTTTCTGTTCACTAAAAGGAAAGAACAGTTTAAATCATACTATTAGAGAAAAATAAACTTTTGTAATTGTACTACGTCGTGTTTATTGATTAAAATTCAACCGGAATTCCGCGTACTAGAAATCCTGGTTTGTCGTTTGTCACAGCCAAATAGATTTCACGTCGATCGTCTCTGATTGGAAAAAATCTTAATTCTGTCATCAGATACATAAAATAGAAGCATTACTTTTTCCGATCTACGTACGAGAAGCTGTGTAATTATCTCTAAAGTATCTGTTAATTGAAAAACAATCATTTGTTTCACATTTGATTTATATACGTACATATATTCTAGGTGAACTTTAACCAAGGGGGGAAAAGCGTATTTCTGTATTTCCATCTATTTCGAAGTACTTTCTGTGTATTTCTATGTATTTCTACGTATTTCTGTGTATTTCTGTGTATTGCAGAGATACAGAAATACATAGAAATACGCTTTTCCCCCCTTGGCCACGTAGTCCCGAAAATTCCATTCGCTTGAGAAATCACAGTGCATTGTGAGTGAGGACAAAAAAGATCACTTTCTCAAACATGTCCACATTTGCAATTCTCCGCTCAATCTAACACTCACAGTGATCAAGCCTTAAATTATCAACGTTGTGATACAACGTAAAATCGCCAATATTATATAAGTCTAGCCCGAAGGATAGGAACTATAAGACTACATTTCATACCAATATGTGCAAACATGGAAACACAGACACGATAATGTATATTTACTATCATTGGCGCCCAACCACTCAAATGAGAACCAAATAGTTACACTCTTGTCTACACCCATCCTCACGCGTACATCCCATACACATATCATCGAAACCCAAACTGATGCTCTCAATAGTGCTATAATAGAGAAAAGAGCGATTTAAAACTTTATCAGCTGAAGACCACGCAATGATAAGTTGAAAAAAACAATCGCTTGAATTAAGAATGCCTTAACTTTTTAAGAGAATAGAAGATTGTCCGAAACTATGATTTATTAATTTCTGCAGTTTTGACTGCCTGGCGTATAACATCTGGCACCACACAATTGTTGATCTTTTCCACATATGATGAAAGAATTCACAACAGGTATTCCTTGATACTGTTGATGTAAACATTGTTGAATTTGAGGACTGTAACAGCGGTAGCCACATACTGACTCGCCATTGTTACAAATGATATTACAATCGCCTGCACTGATAACAGTCAAAATCGCTACTATAACTTTAATTTGTTGTTTGAACAAATATCCATGTATACGCGTCATCATTTGTGTTCTCAATAAGCGATTAAAATTTAGAAAGTTAAAGACAATCGTTGCAATATGTCAGTTACCTGTGTGATCGATGCCAGATAGAAAAACGACACTGAAGCAAATGAACATAAGATGAAATATTATGCATATTCTTAGAGCATGCACTTATTATTCAAAATTGCTATACTTATATCATTTTAGTACAACACTGATATGAACGAGGGAGTCTTCTAAGTAATAATTAGCAACCAAGCTACTATAGTTTTTTAAGCAATAAAACCGTAGGAGAATATTATACATCAGAGATGGAACCGGTACCGATTTGAGACCGGCCAGTATCGCGAGCCAGGCCGATTACCGATGAGTCGGTTTGACCTCTTCAGAGTGGTTCCATCGATGATGCACGCGTGGATCGATTTAGGCGTATATGTTATCCTTTTTAAATTATACTGTATTGATTGAGATTTCCAGCAGAAACTGCCTTGAGTGGAAAAGTTAATAACACTATTTCATCTGAACATTTCCTTTCGTTTATATAACAAAATTACAAGAATATCCTGAAACTCTGAGCGAATTGGATTATTTACTTAGGGTATTGACTAAAGCTACCCTTCCTATTGGCTGAGTAACAGAATCGCACTTTTCTGTAGATTCATTATCTCATAAAGAATACAGTCTACTTCTTTCATGTTTTCAAGATATTGAAAAGACTTGCGAACGTACTTTGAAGGGATATTTTCCACGGTAATATCGTCACGTAAGTCCTAATTTTCTTCTAGATATTCAAAGCTCATCTATAGCATTCATTCTAGATTTTAGCCATAAAATAACGTAAGGATATTTCTATCTATTTGCCAGTCGAGGCGTATGAACATGCATATATTTCAATAAAGAAATTCTCATTTAGCATTAGTATCTTTATTAGAGCAATCATGACTATCCTAAACTTCCTTAGACACGTTACAACGCAAGTACCATTTAGTATTTTATGGGAGTTAACTGAAAATTGAGCTGCAGGTAGAGTACTGCAGCCGGGCCGGGTAACCGGCACCCGACGCCTGAATCCGAGCAAAGATCCGGGTCGAGCTGAGGAATTTTTAAAAACCCTGCACCCGACCGGTCAAGCAATCAGATATAGAAAAAAACCATCAAATTCCTCAGATCATTCTCAATAGCAGAGACAGGAGTTTGAATCCTATTGAGTTATAATTCACAGATGTATTCAATAGCCATGATGGGTCATCTAATCTACCTGACACTAACAAAAATGGATTTATTACCGAACCTATATCCAGAATAAGAACCTGAGAAAGCTTCGGTCTTGGTCTGCTAAACCGTTTAGGTTCCGGAAATAGGTACAAAACCTCCAAGATTCTTATCCTGGATATAGGTCCGGTAATAAACCGATTTTTTTAGACAGCACGATCAACATTGTTTTATTTATGTTAAAGAAACTTCGCCAAGTGTGATAGCTACCTTTTTTAACCCGATTCTCTTGATTCAGTCGTGATTTTAAGAAATGTTAGATGATTCTTTGTTAATTGATGAAAATAAAAATAGCGTTTTGTATTGTGTAAAATAATTTATCATGTAAAATAAAAGTTTGAAAAGTTGATCTCATTGAGATCAACTTACTTTTTAAACTATCAGTCAAGTTTTGATTACAACCCGGCAGGGTGCTGGGTATAGTTGCCCGGGTCTATGACCATCAGGTCCTGGCGGTTCTGGGTACGCGAAAAGTTGCACCAGTGCAGGACTCTACTATAGAAGTAGAGTGGGTGTTTTGTTTTCTTTAAAACAAACATCTACACCCTTAAAATTTATGTACATTGATTATATTATAAATGCTTGTTTTATTTTTTTTTATATATACGTAGTTTAATTAGAGAAAGTTACTTTCCTTTTCATGAAAACATCAAATAGATTCTTTAAAAAAAAGTTTTTCTAATTGTTGTAAATTGGTTTTCAATTCTGCTATAACTGCATTGTCATCTGACGTTGATTGAAATTCTGGTTTAAGTGATGATATCGGTGATTCACGTTCAACATATTCTCGTAATACATAGTTCTTTCCAACTTCATAATGATAACGAGTATCGAAACATCGAGCCAATACACCATCGACGCGCATGAAAAATCGAAGTAGAATGAAAAATCCGCTAGGCATGCAACGTATTTTCAATGTTAAATTTGATGTACCATTATCGGCCAGTTCATCTTCATAAAGTGTTAATTCATCATAGAATAATATTGGTTCTTGACGTTTGAGTTTTTCTAAGTCAAGCTGTTGATTTGTTGATTCAATACGCCAACTACTAGCACCCGACGAACATAGAGTCCCTAAACAGGAATAAAAAAACATTTCACACAAATAATCCATTAATTAGCATGAAAACTTCTGTTAGTGGAAGAGATTTGTCACATTTAAATATTTCACTGGTAATATTACTATCAATTTGACTTGATAAACATCTAATAGAAATAATAAATTACTTGTAGGTGTGAACTAGTTGGATCTATAAACTAAGCATATCTTCGTTTATCCTGGAGAATTCCATGGTATCTCGGCGATTATATTGCAATAATAAGGGACATATTAAATCACATGAGATTCCTATTCTACGATAGGACTATGAAAACTCAGTATTGAATTTGATAATTTTCTCTCGAAACACAATAGAGAATATTCAGTACAGGTTTGTTTTACTTCAAGATTATTTTCCTTACTAAAGGTCAAAAAGAAATGTCTTTCATCACGAAATATTTAATAACAAATAAAGTCATACTTATTTAAAATCTCGATAACGTAAAATCCATTTTCTTATGAGTCGACACACTAGATATCATTAAAATAAAGATCCTCGGAGAAACTAGAAAGAGTCTATTCTTAATTGTCAACTCAATGGAGATTAATTTTTGACTTAGCATTTAAAATCCGTACGAGTCCGGATTGATGCAACTGTCATGAGCATCATGTTTTTTGAGACCCTACTGGAAAAAACTATATCACTGTGACTATCTTATATTCAATTTGATTTAAACAAATAATCAATTAAGTCTATAAATATTGATATTTGACAATATTACCTTTATATTTCGTTGTATATGTCCAATCATACGGTTTAACATAATCCAATTCTCTATCTTTACTACGCGATTTTGTCCACACGTCACTCATTGATACTTTAGGAACATGTTCTAGATTATTATACATATCAATAGATTTCAATGCATCGAATGCATTGAATCGAATTTCAAAATTATTCTCTAAATGAATTATTTTTAATGTTGTTTTATCGAATATCATTTCGGGTAGATGAGTTGTTTTTAAATCTTGTTCATATTCTTGACGTATTGACCCTTCCGATGATAATATTGAACCATGCGTCGTACTAATTGACCATTCATTATTAAATATAATAGGTTGAGAATGTGACATCTTAAATAGACACACACAGAAAACAAAAACAAGAACACATACAAAGATTATTATTAGTGCAAATAAAGAAAAACCATTCAGACAAATAAGACAAAACACTTATTAAATAAGTCAATAAACAAGAAAGCGAAACAAAATAAAAGAGATTAAAAGACAGATACGAAATATTCTGACACGAAACGTTTTTTAATAGAAAATTATAATTGAGTGCATGTCACAGATGAAACACCATGTACAAACATAACAGGTGGCAGATCATGTGACAATAGATCGAGAACGCGCATATAGCGTGGCGAAAGGTTTTTATCTTTCGGTGGCCGAGGTAAATATAAATAGAGGCATGATGTACTGTCACATTGTTGTCGAATAAGTTCATTAACACCGCGAACATAAACATCGCTTATGTCAATAAATGAGTTTGTTGTTGCCGCTGCGATCCCTGTTGTTGTTGCTTGTTGTTCGACTGGTATTGTTGCTGCGCTATCGTTTATTGTTGATGTATTATTTAATAGACTTGTTACATTTTCCCAAGCGATCATTCGTGTTTGAGCATTGATACGAAGTTGACTGAGTAGTTCATCGAGATGTTGTTGAGTACGAAGTGCATTGTCGTTGATTGCATCAATGCATAGAAAAACACGAAGTGTAGCACGGGTTTTCCATGGTTTGACCATCGATAGAATTGTAGCTAATTGAAGCATATAAAGACATGTAACATCGAATTGAGTGGAAGTTTCCGGAAAGATAAAATTAACCTTAATGGAAACGCAAATAAATATTTATTTTTATTTTGAAATTCGAGTCCGAGAGGATTCTAATCGTAGACTTACTGGCCAAATGTCGACAAAAACTTTTCGTTTATTTACTTCAATATCATCTTTTTGTAGTTGATGAAAATTTCGTGCCAGACATATACTTTTATTTAGATTAAGTGCATCTTTGATAATTTGAACATAGGAATAAACATCAAGTTCTTTATCTTCGTCTTCCTGGCGTAATTCTAAATGAATTAATTTAGATAATACAAAATTCCCATGAAAGAAAACTATTTATCTTTACCTCCAAAATTAAATATAGGAAACATATCATTGCCATTGATTGCAGCTGAACTATTAAAAGAATGCAATGTTATCGTACTAGCACCTTCCATAACACCCGATTGAATTATTGGTTGTTGATGAAAGGTTGGTGCAGTCATTGGATTGACAGGTGTGCTAGATTTAAGCCAACGTCGTTTAAAGAATGCACGATTACGTAATTTATCTTCGGGCAAAGCGCTATCATAAAAGCCAAGAATAACCGTGTTTGGACGAAGACCACCTAGTAAAAAGAAAACATTTATTCAAACAACAGTTCACTAATACATATTTTGCGCGTCGGCTATAGATTCGATTAGATTTTGTAAAGAACTAAGCGAATCATGTTCTCACATCCAACTCCGATATTCAATATTTACCTAATCCTGATAATCGCATTAATTGTAGCACACCATCGCGAATCGTTGGTGCCAATGTCATATCAACAAATGCTTTGATTTTCATATTATCTATTAATGCAACCCAATAGGGATATTCTTGTGAACAAAGATCAGCTGAGCCAGTGTCCATTTGTCCTGTTTTAACATGACCTAATATGAAAAGGCCACCTTTTTTCATGTCATTAACAAAATCAATTAGATTAATAGATGAACGTGGATTAGCAACAAGCAATAGCATTTGTGGTCGCCAAAACTTCACATGTTCTTTACGTGGATCAAGTAGCAGAAGATATTTTCGAACCTGAAAAATTCCAATTAAAAAATAAGCAAAAGCAATTTTTCGATATTGAAAATTGAACCTGATGAAATATAAGAGCCTGTGAAATTGAACCCCATGAAGCTCGGGGGAAATCTCTTAAATGTAGCATACAAATAAAACCGATTAAAATTCCAATAGCAATAGAAGCATAAGCAGCGGATACTATAAAACACATGATGATCGATCCTACAGCACCTAGTAAAGCAGTATGCCATGAAAAATATTTAAATGTTGGTCGAAAGTTTGGCGCCGATGCTAAATCAAGTGCCAAACAGGATAAATTAACCGCAAAATAGGCAAGAAGAAAAAATATGGTTACAATCGGTGCAATTTTATTCATTGAACCAATGAATAAAGTTAACTAAAACAAAATTGAAAACTATGCTTCAAAACAGAACCATTTTTTTTAATATCGAGCTTACTTGCACGAGTATAAACGTAAATATAACAGCAGCCCATGGATTACCGTGACGAGTTGTTCCAGCACGAATCCAACTAAGTACTGACCCTAAATAACAAAGCAATCATCATAGATTAAATATTCGAACTATTTTATTATTCTCATTTCACGCATATTGAACTCAATCGAAAATTTTCATCAACACTCATCACTTCTTTTGTATTATTTTTTCTAACATCTGGATAGAGATAATGACTGTTTGAATTAATTTACGTAGATAAAGTATTCATAAACGTATCAATTTTTCTCGTGGCGTAATTGAAAATGATAAATCAGTTAGATAGAGAAATACGTCTAGATTTTATGTCAGCTTTTCATGTCCTCTTATTTTCCCACGCTGTCAACCCATAATGATCTTGAAATCGAGGTCATTGTTAATCTAAAACACGATCGACACTTTCCATCCTATGGAATACTCTACTTGTTTCAACAATGTATTCTTCGTATAAAAAACTATCTCTAAGCGACAGAGAAATAAATTCATACCAAAAATTTCATCTACTGCTAGTGCCTCTAAAATTCTCGATGCACCAATAAGTCCAGATAAACAAGCGGAAAACACTGCAGCTATGATTCCAATAATTACAAATGGTGCCCAAATATTAACATCTTGTAAAAATAAATAATTGTTAGTCAATGTATAACTAAAACAAAAGAGAAAAAATAAAAAATTTGAAAAAAATAAAATTTCAACAAACCGGTCGGTGGTCGCTGCCATGAGTAATGTTTCAGTAATAAATATAAAAAATACAAAAAATATAGCAGCAATAGAACCAATTGGAATACTTCGACTTGGTCGCTTCAATTCTCCTACAATAAAGCATAAAATTAAATTTTCGCTTTTGTCTAAAGGAAACATACTGATTTTTCTTATCCTTTCGTAGTGAGCACAACTCTATTCATATCAAATTACATTATTTCTGCGCGTGGCTCGTTCTGAGAAGATAACATGAGAGAAAAATATTGGTCTTACTATAGCTTTTCTAAGTGTGAGTCGTAAAATTAGGCAAAACAACGTTCAAGCTTTTTTTCTGTAATTTTCTGATCGTGAATAAACGAACTGTTTTTAATCGTATGAAAATCATCTTTTTTCTTTACCTGACATATTAGCTCCAGCCAATAAACCAGTTATACTCGAGAAGAGTACACCGAAAACAGTCGCAAAATTCATTACATCACCAGTTGTATAATCAATAGTATAGTTAGCATAGGTATTTTCTCGAAATGTTGCAGCACTAAAACCTGTATAATGTCCATAGAGAAAGTCAGATGCATTTATAGCGTATGGAGGATGTTCATAGGCGTATGCATTAACTTTTGGTATGATTACATCTTGTGAACCTTTGACGAAAAATGAAACGACAACCATAAGATAAACAAAACTAACAAGAATAAATATAAAAAATGTTGCCATAGAAAATAATGATGAACCAAACAAACACGTGATAAGACTTATAATATTAATTATTGTTCCATATAAAAATCTCCACCAATGAGAATCTTGAAAAGCGCTTGCTTTACTTCCTGGTCCAAAGCTATCGACTAAAGCTTCAACAAGAGCTGCAACACTTTGACCATTACCGATAACATTCGCAAAGAAAAAAAGAACGCCTATTGATCCACCGAATTCCGGTCCCAATGCTCGCGATATCATATGATAGACGCCACCACCTTCAATAGCTCCATTTGTTGCCAATGAGCAAACACTTAATAACGTACAAAAAAGTATAAGAAAACAGAGACCAAGCTGTAGTAATGCTTGTAGAATTCCAGCATATGCAACAACAAAACCAATACGCATAAATAATGATATTGAAAACATTGATAAAGCAATAGGACAAAATACTCCTGGTATTGTACGTAGAGTCCGTTTAGAATTATGCGATAGAAATTCAACTCCTTCATTGGTTGTTTCAATAACTGGCGCATGTGGTAATGAGTTATTAATGGAATTTATATTTTGTAAAGATGCTGTTGATGCTCCTTGACTACCCGTTGATAAATCGAAACGTTCATAGGATGATAAATGACGACTCAATATGGGAAAATCTTCACGCCGTGCTGTATTCGGACTTGTATTGGCTCCATTTGATGAGAAAATCGTGCGACGCAATGTTGATCGAATACGGCTGAAACCGTTCATCTAAAATTTGCAAAAAAAAGAAAATTTTTCAACATACAAGATTATGCAAGCATATAAGTCATCGTATTCTCTCATATGAGACACTGAATCGTATGACAAATATAACCGGAGATGAATAAATATATGGGCAGTCTTTCTTTTCTTCGATCATGATCATCAACACAAAATATTTCTTTCTTTCTTCTTCGAACGTCGCCAAGTTGATATGAATCAGATGCCTCTAGATGAATGGTTAAATAGTTTGTCGCATCATAAAAATGATCTTGATAGATGTCACTAGAAGCAGTCGATAGGAAATAGAAGATTTAGGAATATAGTCTCAATCTCAAAACACCAGAAGGAAGTGTTACAAAGAAAGTTACGCTTACTGATGTCACATCAACTATTAAATGTAAGCTGAATAGAAGGACAACATCTTTAGCAATCAATCATTAGTAGTGTTCTGTGGATGATTACTCATTTACCTTTGATTTTAAAAGTAACAGCTGTTGATACTAATATTTTTCTCATGTCATGTTAACTTAAAACTATTGTGTTAGAAGATTTAACGCTCATGAATCAAATTGTTTATAAAACAAAAACAAAAAGGTTCTCAAGACACATACCGGTTCCCTGAAAAAGCTTCCCTTTTCGAAAGTCCACATTTTCTTCGTACGTTGAATCGATTATTTCCACCACAAAAAAAACAAGAAAATAAAACTTCATGTTGATTCAATAAAATGTCGTGCCTTCTTTTTCAATATCAATATCAAATTATATTCCTCTTGAAATTCGATGTGGATAGGGAATTTTGTTTTGACTCACCTTAATTTTCTGTTGTTATTCGTGTGTGCGTGTGCAGTGTCTTACCTTCATATTTTTTACCTCATATGTGATTTGTACGTGTTCATGATCGAATGGCAAAAATGTGTTTTATGACTATTAAACTGTTTTCGTTTATTTTTCCCATGAATTATGTTTATTTAAAGAAACCACCGTTCTTTTTTTCATTTTTGTTTACTTTTCTCCAGAGAGGTCATTTGATTCTATTTTGTTTTGTGTGAAATTACAAAGACTGGTCAGTGACTACTATCAATATATGGCACGACAGTTATCTTCGGGAACATCGGTGACTCATCGGTCCTTTGCTACCCACACAAACTTCTCAGATTCAAGATATATTTGTTCCGGCTTGAATGCATCGTTCTTTAGAACTGCAACGTCTTTAAAACATAGAAAAAATACGTCAATTTGTAGGAAAAAAGAAAAAAAGCATAATTTCACCATTGAATAACGCACATACACTGTAAAACTCGAAAGAGAACAAAAGATAAAACGACGAAAACCCAAAAGAGTATAAAATTCGTAAAAGTATATGAATCTACCTGTCGTTATTCTATTTTTCTCTTCTGTCTATTTTTCACCTAAATCTCGAATGTTTGCATTACGACTCGTAACGAGTGTCTGTATATTTGCTACACTCATCTATTTACTCTTTAACTACTCATCCGTCGAGCTTGTCTTTCATCCTGATCGCTATCATGGTACAAGTATTTTTTTTTAGCTTATACAATTATTAATAAATGCCGCTTATTCTAGGCCATGAAATTCAAAAGGGAATCTTTTTTGAAGGCTGGTATTACAAAATAGTTCTAAATGATTATGAAAATACATTGGTTGTTATTCCCGGTGTGCATATGAATGATAGCAATCGACATTCATTCATTATGATTGCTTACGGGAATATTTCGCATTATTTTCGATTTCCCTATGAAACAATATCCTCGTCTACTGATGAATTCCATTTTACGATTGATAATAAAAAAAATATTTTCTCCTATGATCAACTTATCGTTGATGTTAAACCAAATAGTGATGACGATGCAACAGAAAGCTTTCAACTGAATTTAACTCTATCATCAAATCTACTCGTACCCGATTTATTTTGGATTTTACCAGGCACCATGGGCCCATATTCGTGGATACCAACTATGCAATGTTATCATCATGTTCTTAGTATGAAAACTACTATTCATGGTTCAATGCAAATGAATCAAAATGCAAAACAGACTATTTCGGGTATTGGTTACATAGAAAAAGACTGGGGAAATTCATTTCCATCGATATGGATTTGGGGTCAAGCAAATCAATGGGAACATCTTCCGGCAACATCATCAGCTAGTATATTTTTTTCATTAGCACTTATTCCATGGTATTTTAATCTTGAATTTGCTGGATTTCTTATTGTTTTTGAACATAATAATGAATTTTATCGTTTTAATACCTATTTACAATCGATTATTCATGATTTAATGATTGATCCAGATACGCATGAAATTTCATTTGATGTTTATGATGTTTTATTTCAATATAAACTTCATGTGAGTAGTTATTCTAATGGCTTAAATAATATTGATGGTGCTCTGTTATATGGGCCACGTTCTGATCGAATGATAAAATATGTAAAAGAACTTCTGACAAAAAATATTCATTTTGATGTTCGATTATCGAAATTAGTCCAAAATATGACATCGAACAACGACGACAACAATCTATTTATTAAACATGGATATTATGAAGAGATTATTTTTCAAGGACGCGCCCAAAGTGTTGCTTTAGAAATAACTGGTAATGTGAAATGGTTAAGTGAAAAATTTCGTCAAGCATATGAAAATATTTATCCATGGAATTTTTCATTAATACGAAGTATAGTTATGCATTATAAATTAATATTAACAAGTATCTTGACTATGATCATTATGTCGTTTATTTTTGCGAAATGTCGATGAACCCTAGACAATTTTTTCAGTATCCTCCAAATGCAACATTATGAATCGATAGAAAGTTTTTTTCAAATGTATTAGAGCCGTAAAATTCATAAGAATGAACTAGATGGATTTTTGATAAAGAAGAATAATGAAAATCTTGATAGAATTACATATAGTTTTATGTGTTTAAATGTCAATAGAATGATCTCAAATGTAATTACTCGAAAGATAATTATTTGATTCGATACATTGACATGTGAAGTAAAAGACAATATTCGAATATCTTCATTTTGGACTCAAGCAACTCGGCTAATTGTTTTCCCGTGAATCATGCCGAGGTAGATTTATGATTCTTTTCTCATGTGAATTAGCATATTCTTAGCCTCTTCGTTCTTCAAATAAGAAAAAAAGTTGTTGGCACAATCCCTGTAGGACTAAAATGTGAAACACGATGAAACTCCTTTTCTGGAATCTGTTAATCACGGTCGGTGATGGTCTATGGAGCTTCTCTGTTACGGCCTGTATGATGATGTATGGAGTCTCTAGAAACCATCACAAACTGTTACAGAGAAAACAATTAATTAATTTCTCTGTAGCGGTGTGTGGGGAGGGGATCCGAGGGATGGATTCAAATTTCTACCCTATCTACTTCAACGCTCCTTTCAGATTGTGTTTCACAGAAACGATGTTTAAACTGATCAATAGTCTTGCTTGTCATATTATAATTTTTAGATCTAAGAAAGGATTGCACTTGTTTGAAATAAACAGAGAGGTGGAAGCAGAAGTCCACTAAATGAATCTGACGAAAGTTTTGTTCCCCGCCTAATTCAAGCTGACCCTTATTGTTGAAAAGTTTTCTTCTGAAATGAAGATTCAAATGATCGCTGTCTTTGACTACGATAGTGATGAATAGTCAATTTGTTCTTGCAGTTCTTTGTTTATGATTTATTTTATCACAAGAGCAAAATACAATAACTATAAACCTATAACTAGAAAATAACATTGCTATTACTTTTTTTAATCGTTTTAAATCTTGAAAGTTCAACAGTCGAAGAATAAAAATCAGACGAAAGATCATAATTGAATTGTTAGCTTTCAAAGAACAGGTTCACCTTATCATATCTAATTTGACTCAGCATGAATGACTAACTGGCAACGCTTCACAACATTGTAACGGACCACATTCCGTATTATTAGACACACATTGATAATGGCAACCAAGTTTTGCAAATTCATCCGTAGGCTAAATAAATTAAAGAAAAAAGTCAACGACAAAAATAAATTAAAAAACAACTAGACCAATGCAAATTCCGGTTGTATTGTAACATGATCGATATGAAGCGTTTCAAATATGAAGTTAATATCTTGATATTTCGTTATGATATTTTCCGTTGTATTAAATACAACATGAACTGTTGCTAAAGTTTTCTGTGGTGTCAATCGCCAAATATGCAGTTCATGAATACTGGATATACCAGGAACCTAACACGAAAAATTTCAAGTTGTGTATTAGTTTTTTTCCAGTCAAATAAAGTCAAATGATTACAAACAGAATCACGGAGTAAATTTTCAACTTGATCTACTTTAAGATTGCATGGATTGGCCTGTAGAACGAGATGCATGACATCACGCACTAGAAAAACAAAATATTTAATAAACTATAATGAATTGCGTCTTCATACTGGGAATAGAAATCATAAATAAGTAGGATAGAAAAAGAAAACAGCAAATCGTAGGATCAACAAGTCGACTGAATAATACTCGAGCGTCGTGTTTCTCTGGTAAGAGTACCAATAAAATTCCGCATGCTAATATAGTCAACGGACCAAGTAACATATTCAAAATTTGAAGATAGGAATGACGAACTGATAACGTGTCGGTTATAAGCACTAGAATAGGAAAAGTATTTCGAAAAATCCGATTCATTCGTTCGTACATACATGATTTTGATATTAGTGTTTTTGGTAAGGGCTGTTTTAAACTTGGTCGTCGCTGTTTTAATTGCCTGTTCATTTTAATTGAACGTTTTATAACAATATCTAAATCATTTTGTTATTTCTGTAGAGGATTCAAATTCGAGTCGTACTTACAAAGTCTTATGAGTCCTAGTGAACAATTTGAAATAGTAGCGTAAATTCCGATGCCAAGAATAAAATACGGATGATCAATTAGACTGTGTATATGTTCTAAAGAAAACATTTTTTATCGAAAAAAATACACTCGATTTTTCCTATAGAAACATACCATGACCATGAGCAGTAAATATCGCTGAACTGTTGCTTTCTCGTTTTGGTATAATAAAAACGACGTCAATTAAATGTTTAATGCTTTCGAGAAACACCGAAATAGACAATGAAAGAAAACTAACGAAAGCAACCAATTCACCGACAACACCGACTGATTATAAATTAAGAAGACTATACTAGTTTTTCTTTTATCACAATCGAATTTTTACCTCGAGCTAATCCATATGTTTGTCGAGATGTATATGTAAATTGAATCTATTATATGGTGTAAAAGTATTAAATCCGTATATATATTTTTTTTTTTGTAACTTACTCTTCGTGAAACAATTCGTACTGTGCATAGAATAGCTTGACAAAGATGATAATAACCATCAAGAAGCATTACCACTAATGAACAAAAAATAGAATTATGCTCGTCATTAATCATAATATGTTCTTACCACTGTGACAAGCATGATAACCCACAGTTTCGAGTATAAACAAGATGATGTTGTTTATGAGTAGAGCAACAGGCAAGAGCATGATGAAATCGATCTAATTTATTAAGAACTGCTCGTACGAAGTGCCTACAGTTAGAGTGTTAGTGTCGATTTTATTGTATACCTGCAATCTTGTTTCTTACTTTTCATCAAATTGTGATCGAAATCACGTTTTTTTTTTTCCTCTTTTTTCGTTTCTTTTACGTTGTTGCGCTTCAACTTTTTTCTCTTTCTTTTCTTTCTACTCAAATAAGCAATAAAACAGGCGTTCGTCTTCTTCGCTCATGTATTTTATGTGCGAATAGCATATAAAAAAATACGCAATGTTGATGTGTACTTATACAGTGAACTAGCCAGGCGCAAATTTATATCTCTCCGCCAATGACTGTCCCCTTTTCTATTTTTTTCGCGATCTCTGAACAACAGCTCATGAGCGTTAGTTTTATCCGTGACCAGAACTTGATGAGTGAAGCGAATGTCTTCATAAACTTGAAGTACTCCTGTAATTATTTTTGATTTTGGCAATTAAAATGTGTAGCTTCTACTGCTAGTTATATTATATTTATTTCGCTCAATTTATTTCAGGAAACTTTCATTACAATAAATTCTTTAGAAATTTAATGAGCAAGTAGTTTATCCATGATAGCAAGATGTTCGTGGCTAGCGACGCGTGAGAAAACATCGCGTGACCTTCTGACATCATGTATCTCCTATTTTTATTATTAGAGCTTTACTATTCGGATGAGTTTCGTAAAAACTACTGAAATCAAAGCGAGATCTTAATGCAAAATAGCGTTGCTTTTCCGCAAACATTGTTGATATTGAAGCTTTTTAAGTTACATACAAAAACAACATGTGTTGTTTTTAAGATAAACTTTTATTGCAAGCAACTGTTTTCTTTACAGTAATCGATTGAGAACACTTCGAAATGTACCACTTCATAGCAAACGAAATAAAATCGAAATATTATTTATTATCATAATGCACGCAAGCCTGGATGCTTCTAAAAAGAAACATCTGTCTCGAGTAGATTACAAGAAGAAGAAACAACCATTCAGAAAAACTATCGGAATAAATTTATCTAGTACTAATTAAACTTAGATATTTATGAAAGCTTTGTTCTTTTTTCCTATTGATCTAAAATTGCGAATATCACAGTTCGGCTAATTGCTATTATTCTATCAATTGAAAAATTTTGTCTTCCATTTATTTTATTAATAATAATTATTCCGATCTTATTGTTTTCTATTCGTTGCAATTTTACATAAAATAGAATATCAATTTAGTAGTAAATCTAAAAATTAAATATTTCCGAATAAAAATACCTTTACTAATATTCCGACTAATCTTTCAAATGTACGGACTCCATTTATTGTAGCTGAGAAAATGCTTTTATCACACAGCAGCGTATTCCAAAAATAAATTATGAATTTCCCTAATGTAACGATTTTATTAATCTAGAACTATTGTCATTAATAGATCCGCCTCCGCAAGCAATTTCGTTTTGTCTTCAGTATAAAAAAAGAAGAAAAAAGACTAAACGTCTTGCACTTTGCTAAAAGAAAAATATATTCCGATTGCATGTTGAAAGTCGCAACGATAATATTCATATTGGCGTCATATTTTCATCATATAAACTTCGAGCTGAGGCATATTGATCCTACAAAGTGTTTATACATAGACGATTATTTCCAGTGCATGGCAAACAAATAATAATTCAATCAACTTATATATTATTTTGGTACAAATAGATACAAAGTTATGCCATTTTTTTTTATCTTGTCTAGATTGAAACTTTCAAATCCAAACTTTCTGATGTTTGAGAAAACTAGCACCGGTTTTAAAAAGATTGAACTAGAACGTTTTCTATGAGACTCGCCGATTGCGAACGACTAATAAAACCTTGAAGATGACGTTTAGACATTCCTCCAGTACAATACATTTGAATTACAGAAATAGAAAGAGTAAGTGTTTCTCTATATGAAATTTTTTGTTCGATAAGAGCTTTCGTAAGTAATATGTTCGCAGCACATTGATTTCCAAACTAACAGAAAGCACTCTCTCTCTCTCTCTCTCTCTCTCTCTCTAATCTACAAATAATTTAATATGAGAACGATTTTTTAAATACGAAAATTCTAACACTATTTTCTCTCACAACACCTGCTGCGCCTATTATAGTTTGCTATTCAGTTCTTTTTATATTGCTAAATTTTTATATCGATAATGCATTCTCAATTGATGTACATTGTGATGATGTCGTTGGCATGATCTTGATTGGAAAATAGCACAGTAAGAATTGTTTTCTACTTCTTCTTAGACACCAATAAAAACCATAGAGTCGCTACTATCGAATTTCATTCTATTTCTGACTAAAAGACGAATATTTCTTAAATAAAAATCGCAAAATTTTACTATTAACATAATAAAATATTCAATCAAAATAAGTCTGTTAGTCGCCACATGCAACATTATCGACACGTTGATGCTAACGCTTGTGAAACGCCGTTTGTTGTTCTATCGTATAATTGACATTTGCAAGATCTAAATAAACATACACATTCAATTAAAACGATGGTACTCGTTGAAGATGTTTCCAATAATTCTGATTCATCACCAACCCCAACAAACGAGGCATCGTCAACTGCTTCTTCATCATCAACACCAACAGCACCACCGCCGCCGCATCCCCCTCCATCTTCACCTTCAATAATTAATGTTTTACTTGAACGTAAAACCGATTCTGTTCTGCTATTATCACGATTAGCAACCATATTTTATACCATTATGTTTGTTTTACCATTCTTTCATGCCGAATCAAATGTTTATTATACAAAAGCATTACTATCTGCAATTGTAACATCAGTATTACGACTTCGGCAACGTTTGCCAAATTTTGAATTATCAAGAGTGTTTCTATTTAATCTCTTTCGGGAAGATAGTGCACATTATTTAATGTATTCATTTTTATTCTTAAGTAGTACACCCATGACTATTGTTCTTATACCAATAGCAGCCTATGCTCTTTTACATTCATGTTCATTTTTATCACAAATTTTAATTCGTTTTCCAGCCATACAACAATTGTGTATTCGTGTGACAGACAATCAAATTAGTCTATTAAGATTTGTTGCATTAAATGAAATAGTACTTATGCCAATATTAATTTTATCGATATTTGTTTCGCTTTCAAATTTTCTTTTATTATTTATGTATTATCGATTTCTTACATTGCGTTATACGTCACAAAGAAATCCTTATACAAAAAATATGTTTTATGAACTTCGTCAAAGTGTGGAATATTTGTGTAATAAACCAGCATGTCCATCGGTTATTGCACGACTTTGTTTTAATGCAATGGCTTTTATTGATCGTTTAGCTCCAACGAATGGTTGAGAAAATTCGAAAAATATATATAGAAAAAACTTATTTTAATGATTCACAAGCTCTGGTCTTGTTTTTTTTCTTCTTATTTACTTACTTAGATTTCAATCTGTGTTGTTCTACATCTGCCTTTTACATGTTGTTCGTGAAAACAAGCGCATCGAAAATCTAATTTCTTCTACCCTTTTATTTCTTTGTTCTAGAAAATGTAGTTCGCCATGGTTGCCTCATGTTATCATTGAATGGCCGCTCGAGTTCGAGCGTCTTTTACCGATGATGACTCGATAAGCGACCAACTAAATATCGGAATGGTTCGCATAAATGCACCACCTACAACATCCATTATTACTCAAAATGATCCCGATGAACAAACAACTTTGAATGAATCCATTGGAACCGTCGGCGGCAATATACCAGCTACAAATGATTTTCTCACAACGAATAATAATTCCAGTTTAACTGAAGGAATCAATCGGGAATATGAAATTCCCAATCTATACACATATCGAAGAGTAATTTGAAAAAAAATATATTATTTTACATTGCCTATAAACAATTCTTTATAGATCGAATCCTTACTTGAGCGAATGCAAGATGAAAATAGCGGTCTACCAATAAAATCAGTCAAAAGTTTCATGTCGAAGATTCCCAGTGTTTTCACTGGTGGAGATTTAATACAATGGGTTTTGAAAACACTTGATGTCGATGATACAGGTAAAATAAATTTCGTGTGTTTCGATTCATAAGATTCTAAATAAAATTAAAAATGTTGTTCATAAAAGCCAAAGGGCAGTACAACGTCTTGCTCTACACACAACTATCATCAGTATTCTGTTGGAGGTTTTTCCCTCTCGTGTAGTGTATTCTAGATTAACTTAATAAGGATAAAAAACCGCATACGAGTTGAATATTCTAGCCTTTTGCTAATCATCTTCTTTTTAGCTGAAGCTCTTCATCTGGTTAATCTTATGTCTTCATATGGCTATGTAAGATTATCCGTTTGTTTAAACACAAAAGAAGAATTTTTCTTCTTCTTTTCTTCATTATTTAGATTCTTCCAATTGAAGATCATGTTTTAACTGTGAAAAATGATGGAACGTTTTATCGTTTTCAGGTATAAGTTCTATAACACATCGATTTTTATTAATTTTTCTCTTCTAGACTCCTTATTTTTGGCCTTCGAATCATGCTGAAGCAGATAATATTGACTACGGTAATAATTACCCAGTTTTGTTTTTCATTCAATCTATTCGCTCTTTTTTAATATTTAGCTGTATATTTATGTAAACGAACAATGCAAAATAAAACTCGATTAGAATTAGCTGATTATGAAGCTGAAAATTTAGCCCGACTACAAAAATTATTTGCACGTAAATGGGAATTCATTTACATGCAAGCTGAAGCACAAATAAAGTACGAAAAAGACAACACATTGATTTATTTATTCTACGAACAATTTTCTTTTGTAAAATAGAGTTGATAAAAAACGCGATAAATTCGAACGAAATGTACTCGATTCACAAGAACGTGCCTTTTGGGATGTTTATCGACCAGCGCCTGGATGCATAAATTCAACTGAACAAGATATTAAAAAATTATTACGACGAAAAACAAGCTATATAAATCCACGTTTATTAATTGAGGCGTATAGAAAATCTTCCATAGCATCAACAGTAAATACAGCACCTGCATCTGCTCTTGCATTTGCTGCTAATAAAAGTTTTATTACCATGACCGTTGGTCTATTAACAACAGAATCGCCGACGGCAACATCAACAAGTTTCAATCAATCAAATAGTTCTTCCGAAAATCGACCATCGATTTTACGCGAATGTGACGAAGCTTTATTAATTGATCAATTATATAAAGAAATTCAATTTCTCAAACTTCGAATCGAACGACGATGTGTAAAAACATCTAAAGTGTCGGAAACTTCAGTTTCATATTTTGAACAATACGCTGAATTCGATCCATTTATTACTCTATGTGAACCATCGAATCCATGTATGAAAGAATTCTTATTATTTCATCTAGGAAATCCTAAAGATTTGCCTGTAGAGAGTATTAAACTTTTTTACTTTTGTTTCTTGAGATATTTCCTTTTCCGGAAAAGTAATATATCAAATTATCATAAGGCGACAGAGAAATTGAGTCTACTAGAAAATGAAATATCTTAACATTTAGAAAGCTCGAATTATGTTCAGTCTTTTGTGAGAGTTAGATGCATTCTTGTTGAAAATTTTTTATTTCTCTATATTTTCTAGGGATAACCGATTGCATTGATCTATGGGAGTTAGAAAAGGCTGTTAGTTTAAAAGACATATCATCAAGACGTGTTAAACGTTGGAGTTTTTCAATCAATGAACTACTAAAAGATCCTATAGGTCGTGATCTATTTTGGAAATTTCTCGATAAAGAATATTCAAGTGAAAATTTACGTTTCTACGAAGCATCTATACAATTACGTTTTCACACTTCACAAAAGGATGTGCTTAATCGTGTTAAGGAAATCTATAATGAATTTCTTTCACCAGGTAAAATAAAAATAATGAAAACAAAAATGACTCACTCGATACATCTGTTTGTTTTTATTCTAGGTGCTTACTACTCTATAAACATTGATCAGCGTGTCATGAATTTAACCAAAAATAATATGAATAATTATCCTAATCGATATACGTTTGATGAAGCTCAGGTTATTTGATATTCTTCTTTTTTTGAGGAAATTTCAATATTTCGTTTTGCACAGGATCACATCTTTAATCTAATGAATCGTGATACATATGCTCGATTTCTGCGTTCAGAAACTTACAAAGAATTGCTATTAGGTGGCAAGAAAAAAGTAAGTTTTCGTCGATCGGATATTTTTCATTTTAATGACACGTATGTACACATAAAGAATAACTAATTTAACAAGAAAATTTCATTATTTTACAGTGATGTAGATTTATATTCTTGCTCTACTACGCTCGTTATTGTTCTTTATAATTATTTTGTTTTTAGTTGTCGAAAAAATACTGATAAAGAAAACCGAGCGAATGCACTTGTAATAAATCTTCGGCATACATTTATGCATATTTAATCCATCATTTTAATCTGCCTGTCTGATCCCGTTTTCCCCTTTGTATTTCATTGCGCCAAGCCTTTTTTTCCATTTATTCATCCAGAAAAAAAAGATACTACAGATAGATTCATGACGTTTGATGTTTACTGCCTTAGACCCTAATTGACTCGCATTTATTACACAAATATATAGTTATTATGCTTGGATTGAAAAAAAGAAAGGAACAGATATGCTTGTGATTGCCAATACCATCGATAGCTTGTATCCTTTTGTTTGCTTTTATTCTATTTCAACATAATTAATATTATAAATGAAATTTTCTCGGTTTATTTCTTCCTTTTTCTTTTTATATAATAATTGTTTATTCTTGTTTTTTTTTCTGTTTTCAAGGTTGGACTTAAAGCAGGTCGACTTTCAATTGTTGTACGAAACCCAATGGAAAATTTATTAATTAGTAGCAGTGCTGTTACCGGTGGAAATAGCGAAAAATATTTAGTAGGAACTAGTCTTCGTTAAAATAACAATATTCACCATATCTTTTCTTCTTCTTTTTTTTTTATATCATTTTACTTCTAGTCAGAAACATATAACAGAAAGTCGCTGCTTTTTTTTTTCATTTTATGTTTTATCTATGTTTTGTGTGCATAATTTGCTCTTATTGCATATCTTGTGCCTGTGTAATTTTCTTAGTTGATTGTCATACATTTTAGTTCTTTAATTATCATCTTCATCATTGATAAATAACGCATTTATGCACTTGCCTAGATACACGCAAGATAGATTAAAGAACAATTCATTTTGACATACACCATGAAATTGTGTTGGACAAGGGATTTTGACGATTTGAAAACTTTGACATGCAAAGAAGTGGCTGATAATAAAAAATTCTAGGTGAAAGACCTCAATTCTAGTATGAAAATCAAGTTAACACATCCGAGGATATAGCAGCAAGACAGATACAACAACGAATACATTCATCATGTAATTCACGGTCATTTTTCATTAGTAAACAGTAGCCGTCTTGAGAAGATGACATTCTGTAATAATACGTAGTTTAGTTGAATTGTCATTAATATATTATTGTTGTTGGAATATGTTTATTTTTTTCTGCATAACTATAATTAAACGATTGTTCTGCAGGCTAGGCATTGACGACTCCTTCATTGTGCAACGATGAGTATTTTTGTGCTTTGTCCTCTGTTCTGGGGAACAGAACCATTGAATAATGATGTTCTGCTTGATGGAAAACAAGACAAAAAGGAATCTTCTAGTTAAGTTCTCTATTTATTATCAATCGCAAAATATCGAATTGTATCGACGTCAAATTATATCTACTATACATTTAAAAAACAAGATAGATATTCATGAGAAAAAAACGAATGTTTCACTAGTAAAATAGATTTCCCAACAGCAAGCAACGCATGTCAACACTAGACTGTGAACGAACAGTAGGAGGCACGAAGTTCATTTAACATATCAGAGAAACGAATATTTTCTCTATTAGAATAACTCTCAATGAAAACTGTTCTTTTCATCTAAACCGAAATCAAATATAATAATCATGAATTTCCAACAAATTGCGTGTTTCACTCAATAGATCCGTTTCAATGAACATCTTGTTACTGAAAAACGAACTGCAGGTTAAATGCATAATACATTCAATATTCTCATTAAATGATAATAGTTTGTCACTTCTCTATCTACTGCTTTGATTGTATTCGATACGGCACGCGCCACTGTTTTCCTTTTAAATTCACACTTACTTGTAAACATAATATCAAACAAACAATAAACAATTCTCTCTCTCTCTCTCCTGTCGCCTCTAATAGACTAAGTGATCAAAGATTAGCATTGAACTTCATTCGCATTCAAAAGCATTTTCCAACTAATTTAAAGACGATCTACTAGAAAAACATGAGAATACTTTTGCTCATTACTGTTCTTCTGGTGGAATTTCATAATATTGAATATTTTATCTGTCATCATTTAACAATAAATTGTGAATATTTATTTCAGAACGAGAATCAACTTTCCCTTGCCCAATTAGTGTTTATCTATACAATCCCATCATTGTTTGTCTTCCTCTTCTCTTCTCTCTTCTTGTTTATAAATATCTACTCTATTTTAACTTCAACATATCATTAAACAAAATGAAACGCATCAATGGATCATCGTTGCATCCAAGTATCGAATCTTTTCAATACCATATTTCATTGACATCAACACCAAAACGTTTCAATAAATCGAACTATTCACAACCGTTGTCATCCACTTTGTCGACATCAAATAATTCTCTGAAAAAATTGGATTTATCCATATCAGCCATAACATTAATTAATAAACCAACATTAAATTGTAAAAAACCACGTCAACCTCATCATCGTAGAAAGAGACGAGGGCCCATACATTCGTCTACAGTTATCAAATACATTGACCTTAACGATTTACTATACTCAACACGCGCTGTAAGAAAACAACGAGAAAGTACGCAACATCAATTTACGAAAAATGAAATGAAAATATACGTTGTATAATCAAGACTGAAACTATTAATTTTATTGCCGTTTTTTTTTGTTTACTTGAATCCCGGTTTCTTTTTTTTTTGAATAAATATGTTAACTTAAAGTCCGCATAATTTATCAAATATCAAAAGTTACACAAATAATGATTTTCCTTCTCTGAGGTTCTACTACGTCAATTTAGTACAATGACAGAATGCTAGTTGAAAGTAATCGCATCTGAAAAACAAAATGTGTTTTTTCTTTTTCTTTTTCACTTGTATTGTAAGAGATGTTTGAAGCAATTGAGTGGGTTTTTTTGGAGTACACGTGACTGACATTGGATGATTCATCGGAATTATCCAACATGTGCAAATATGTTTTGCATTACGTCATCGTCTGTAAGTCATGAAAGTTTTATTATGATTTCACACTTACCTCTTTGTTCTTTCTTCCATGCGCATTTCGGTCAGGTTTGTTTTTTTTCCTGAATATTTTTATTATGTAAGACCAAGCTCACTCTCGCAGAATAGCAAAGAATTGCAAGTATTACGTTTCTTCACGTACGGCAAAAGAGGAAAGTTAGTTTAGAATCTTGATTTAGCTAACAAAATCCACTCGAAAACAAAAGCATGCCTGTGTTTATGACTGCTTTCATTCTTGTTGTCTGTCTTCATTCATTAATCATACATTTGAATTTTCCCCCGATAGGGTATGTGCATGCGTCTTTTACCCACTAGCACTCTGATTAGATCGCTTCTGAAAATGATTGCAATGCTCAGATTATTTCCATTCATTTTCTAAGACCAATGGTTGATGTCAACTCATACACCATATTTCGGTGCAGTTGACATACTATTATAATGTGTGACAATTGTAATCGCTTTTTTCTTCTCTCAAACACGAAATGCACATGTAATTTGATGCAACATCACTTATTTTTCGGCCTGTTCTATACTTAATTTTCTTTATAAAATTGTAAAGGTTCTTTCAGATTATTTAATCTTAAATTCCAGCTACGTGTACGAACTGATGGAAACAGAAGGATTTATAAGAAGATATTTTGTAAGTATTATTGAATCTTCTGCATAATCGTAGTGTTGTATAAGATGATCTGTCACAAAAAAAAACATGCATTTTTATTGATACATCATCACGAGTGAGACGCAACTTCTATGGCTCTTTTTGAAATTTGTTGGGAAACTTATTTCATAGCTATTGATTTTATTTTCTTTTCTTTCAGGAGGAAATGAATAATAAGACTCCTGATGAGATCTGGAATGATACGTTGAGACCGGGCATTCAAAGCATTCTAGTGAACCCTACTGAGCCACGTTCCGGCGAGTATCGTAGTGTCTGTCGGTCGCTGGTGAACAATCGTTTTGGCGAGAAACTGTATACAAATACTCGAGCATTGATCACCGAGCATCTAGTTGGAAAAGTAAGGAGACGAACGTATTTTTTTGTTCGATTTGCCTATTTTGTTTCACTTTCGTTCAGGTTAGAGAAACTATCCTAGAAGCATCTGCGACAGAATTTTTGGGTATTCTCAAATCTAAATGGAATGTCTATCGTATGGCCATTAGAATTCTTAGTAGCATATTACGGCAGATGGATCATTTGTATGCTCGCGTAAATGGTCTTGATAATACGCAACTTATGAGTATTTCTCTTTTTCGTGAAAATATTATTAATTATCCTACTATTCAAGAACGTCTCAAAAGCTCTCTGCTGAACACATTCGATCCGTGCCAGCACGGCGGAGTTGTAAATGCAACAACGATGAAATATATCTGTCAAATGTTGATCACTATGGATGATAATAATTCAATCTACACTGAATACTTTGAAACACCATTTCTACAACATTCAGCTAATGCTTATCAACAAGAAAGTGAGAAACTACTGGCCGAAAAGAATGCATCTGAGTATATCCGTGAAATATCTGCACGTATTAGCCAAGAATATACGCGTGTCGTCGATTATTGTCCAAAATCAACTGTGGATTGCATCGTTAAAATGGCTGAAGAAGAATTCATTGAAAAACACGCGACGCGCATTGTAGAAATGGAAAGTTCAGGTGTAGTTCATATGATAGAATCAAAGAATTACGACGATCTGTCATTGATGTATCGGGTTTTTAAACGAGTTCCAAATGGCCATTTGATTGTTGTTAACTGTGTTAATGGATATTTTCAGAAACGAAGAGAAGCATTGAAAATTGAAGACGAAGAGAACGGTCACCACGTTCAGTTGCTTGATGATTTACTTGAATCGATAGACACATTCGAGAATATTCGTAGAATCGTATTTGCCGACGATATATCATTAGAACAAAACGTCAAGTTTGATTCCGAAAGTCTGAACAATATAAACCAACGTCATACGGCCTATCTCTCATCGTTTGTTAAACATAAATTCGAAAACGATGTTACACATTTTGATAAAGAACAACTCTTGGCACTTTTCAAAGCAATAGTACTCATAAATTATCTGAATGGAAAAGATCTATTTGAGCAATACTATCAAAATTTTACAGAAATATTGAAGAAACTAATGTACAATAAAAATGAAAATAAAACAGTTCGTATTCATATTCAGGTAAGTTCATCGATCGATTTACGGAATAATGATTCAATGCTTTTCATTTAGAATTTACTTAATTTGAAAGATATTTTCGATATCTTTCTCAAACGACCATTCAATGGTGACGAAGTTAGTTTTCGATTATTATTAACGAGTAAAATTCTTGAGCTCTATATTTTAGACATGCAAAAAACGAATCGATTTCGATCTTGAATGTTTTATCAATTCTAAACAACATATTTCAGAATATATTTCCTTATTTATCAATGACGAACTCCTATCCAACTGTAATAATGATGATTGTAATGTGATTCTGGATAAAATAACGGCAATAATAGAATATTTACGAGACAAATATAATTTTCAACAATATTACCTGAAACATTTTGCTCAGCGTCTTCTTTCGAAGAGACCGATATCCGGCCATATGGAGAATAAAATGATATCAAGACTGAGAATCATATTTGGTCAGCAATTTGGACATCATTTGAAGTCTATGAACAACGATATATTGATATCGAAAGAAAACATGAGCAAGTTTCAAGCTTTTCGTGTTCAGGAATCATTCGATTTGCATGGCATTGATCTTTCGGTGTTAGTTTTAACGCGAGACTTTTGGCCACTGCGATATACGATTGATCAGTGTAATCTACCACATACGATACAACAAGTCTATCAGTGTTTTCATAATTTTTTTATAAAGATGGAAAAAAATCGCCGGCTGATCTTAGAGCCAAGTTGTGGTACAGCAGATTTGACGTTAGCATTTTATGATCGACTAAAAAATGAGCAGTCGACAATTAAAAAACTCAACGAACAAAAATATCTGTTGCATGTGTCGACTTATCAGATGATCGTCTTGATGTTATTTAATGAGAAAGAGTCGTGGTCATTTGAGGTAAGCCTAGAGTAAGAAATGCGATAGAAGCAAATTTCACGAAATGATAGATAATTCTGGAGTTCATTTTTTGTTTTCCAGGAAATTCATGAAAGAACAAACATCAATGAACATCATCTTCAATGCGCTTTATCATCATTAGTCATGAGTAAAACGAAAACGAAAGTACTTGTGAAACAACCTAAACATAGCGATATTCAACCAAACGATCGATTTCATATCAATGACTCTTTCCAATCAACACATTACTTTGTAAAAGTCAAGCAAATCAGAAAAAAGTCTGAAAGTAATCAGGGACGACAAGAAGTTCAACTTAAAGTCGAGATTATTCGTCATCATGAAATTGATGCAGCAATAGTACGAATTATGAAGGCGCACAAAACTATGCAACACATTGAATTGATCATGAAAGTACGTTTTCTGTCTTCAACAAAGACTAAATCTTTTTGCTCATTTGTCCTTGTTTTTAGGTCATACATTCACTCAAAGGACGATTTCAATTGACTTGCAAAGTAGTAGAAACTCGAATTGAATCATTGATAGAACGCGAATATTTATCGTGCGCAACACACAACAGGTATGTTAACTGGATCCAACATAATTCTCATTTATTTCCAATGTTCTCTTAGTAGGAAACAGTACAATTATATGGCTTAGGACAAATAATGAACAGTGATTCTCTGGCGTATTTTTTGTTTTGAATTTCGGTACAACTAATTTTTCTGTAAAGTCTCGAAATCAAGTTGTTAATAAAATAAATTTACAGTTGTTCTACTGGTTTCGTTCAAGATATTTAGTTACGTTTCTCAGTAAACAATACTCTGTGGTCACCTCTATTCTTCTAATAATTAATTATTCTCGTAAATTCACACTTACTTATAAACATAATATCAAATAAACAATAAACTGTTGTCTCTCTTGTCGCCTCTCATCGACAAAGTGATCAAAGATTCACATTGAGCGAGTGATGGCATAACCTCATTACGTCGGGTAACGATCTTCTGTTAGGACTGAGGGTGTGGGTGTGATTGCGAGTTGATGCCTGTTCGAATGAAGGAAGTATTCACACCCTCACTTTAGACGATTTGCAGAGAATTCGGCTAACGCTAATAACATAAAGTTTGAATACAGAATACATTTATGGTCTACTCCAGTACAGATATTGAGCAGTTATTTAAAAGGAGTGGCTAAATTCAATTCATTGGCGTTGATAATCTCACTTTCCAACTCTTGATAATTGCTTTTTAGACCTTGCAAAAAATCATTTGCTTCATTGACTTCTGCTGTTTCGTCTTGTGTATTTGACGATTGATTCAGAGCTATCTCGCAAAGATATTTTGATGTAGCCATCTCGTTCACTAATGCGCACACTTGTTTATCAGTCAATGCAATATCGGAATCATCATCGAAAATATACGGACGGCAATAATTAATTCCGCATTTAAATCCAGTCGGTGTTGTATCAGAAAATCGCCACCATTGTTTCATAGCGATAATTAATTTTTGTCCGATTTCTTTCGGAATGATATTTTCACCTCGAAAATGTAGCGTTGCAGATAACAGCATCTTGTACGGAGTTGACTGATGTACAAAACAAGTATGCGCTTGAGAGAATAACGGAACACACATATCGTACACTGATGGTGATTTGAAATCCTTTTGTGTACTGCATGAAAATGGTATTAATGGTAAAAGAAATGATGAAATTATTTTCATCGTCGGGAAAGGAATAAGTGCTGTTTGAAATTCGTTCAAATCTGTTAGTAAAGAACCCTTAAATCTCATGGAACATGTAATATTACTCCAACACGTAGCTATCAGCCTATTCATATTAGCGTATGCAGGATTGGCGATCTCAAGTCGATGTTTGCATAGATTGAAAATAGCTTTGTTCTCCATGGGGATAACGACATGGGCCAATTCCAGCAGATTGTACATACTACTAACATCAATAGACGAGCCAAATATGGAATTCGTCACAATCGTTTTCTTTGTGTAATCGGATGCAAATTTTTGTAAAAGTTCAGAAGTAAAACTCGAACATTGACCATTCATAGCATGAGATATTATGAAACCATCAAAATTATCATAATCTTCGATTTGCTTTCGAATCGTATCGAGAACTGACTCCAAAGAATTATTTGCCAATAAATGAAACTGATCGTTGGAATATAAGTTTCGGTATTTACTGGATTTTACTGTGTCCATTGTTGAACAATTAGAATCGATAAAAAGAGCACGAGGACGATAGTTTTTCTTTTCCGAGAAGAAACATTTTGGAGGAACGTTTGCTTCTGTTCCGTTAACGATATTACCATCGGCAGTTAAACTATGCTCTAAACAATATAATTCCCAACAGCGATGACCGATTTCGATACCAGCCGATCCAATATGAAGTTGGAAGACTTCACGATGATTCATATCATTGTTATTTGCCATGATGAAAATCTGCAAAAGAAATACTTTTCATTCGAATAGTGACTGAATTTTAGAATTTGACAAAAATCTGATAAATCTCGAGTACATGAAAATATTGAATGTTAAACAAAAAAAAAGTTAAAATTCCAAAATATATTTCAACTCGGCGTTGCAAATTACGAAGGAAAAAGAAAGGTGAGAGTCATATGGCAATACTTCGCTTTTCTTCTTGTATGAGTCACATGTGATACACATTAAAAGGAAAGAAATAATGATATACTATTTCTAGAAGATATACAAAAACAACAAACTTTTATTAAGCAATTACATAGAAAACTAAGTTCGATGATTGAGAAAACTGAAATTAACAGCAACGACTAAATAAATCTTGTCTAATATCCTTTTCTATCTCGATCAATTTTAGCTTATGGATGAGCGAACAAACAGACGAACGATGCACTGAACTATCTGCTTGCTGCTGTCGGTATGCGCAGTTCTTTCGCTCGCTTATAGCAGCCGTTTCTTTGATGTCACTTCTCCGCTGATATTTAAAAGTTGACTATTGTGCGGCGCTTCTTCTGTTTTCGACTAGAGTGAGGCACAGAGGTGGATTCAACTTGTAACGAAAAATAAATTCATTTCGTCGATCTCAACTCTTAGTTTCCAATAATCGATTTTCAAGAATGATTAGACAACGCATTTCGTGTCTTTTTTTATTAGGAGAACACTCGGCAAGGCTCTACATATTGAGAACAATGAAATAGACACATAGAATTGCGAATAAAAAGAAAAATCTCATGGAAAATAACAATCCACTACTATTTCGATAATTCATTTTCACAAACACTTTCGCTATTGCACACGGAGTTTATGGCCATGTGCAGAAAAGTAATGTAACGATTTTCGATTGTCAAGGGCACCATTAGAAAGAGCATTAAAAATTTAACAATACTAGGTATTTTTTTTTTGCTTGTGAAATAACTTGTCAAAATGGGGGTTTTAAAAAGTTTATTAGATGACTGAATCCTACATTTAAAAAAAATAGATTTATTGCCGAACTTCAGTGGGAATGGAGATGGTCGTGGGTGATTAACTTCTTTAGTTACATCACCCTCAGGTCAGTGCATTGATAATCTATTAAATATATAATGAAATTTCGGCGCCATACTATGTTCATGCTTAGCAACAACGAAAGGCTTCATTCATATCATTTAGTTTCAGTTTAAAATTTTCTGCTTTAACCATTTCAATACAATGGTAATATTTAGTTTATTAAGACTTTCAACTATTTTATGTTTGTTAATTTCAATCATTCGGGTCAATCATGCTAAAGGTGTTAAAGAAAAATGTAAATATTTGATATTTTCTTTTAAAGAGAATCGATTCCGAGTTTTTTATTACTTTCATCTAGATTATATGGATAGAATGTGTGGAGACGATCCTTTTATTTTGAACGGTGATAATAGACCGGGTATTTCATTTTATTTAACCAGCAATAGTAAATATAAAGCCAATTTAAACTGTACTGTGAAATTTCGTACAGCTCAACCAAGTCAACGGTTGATTGTAACAATAGAAAGAATGAATATTCTTGATTGTCCAGGTGATTTATTGAAAATCTATGATGGCAAAAAAATAGTTAATGCAAATCTTGAACGTCAATGTGGTTCGAGTGCATCTTTCACTTTTACAGTATGATGTTAATCAAAATTTCGATTTAACAAAAATAATAAAAAATGTTTCGAATACTTTAGAGTTCAACAACGCAAGTGACAATGATATTTACAAGTAATACAGAAAGGGAATCATCTGGATTTAAAATTGCTATTGCCCTTCATTTTCCAAGTATGATTCTGTAATTGTAATCGATTATTTTATAATAGATTCTTCAATTTAGTGATAGCTCATTGTCCTCAAAATCTTGGCTTTTATCTTTGTAAAAATAAGAATTGTATTTCAAAAAAACTTGAATGTAACGGAGGCGATCATTGTGGTGATGGAACCGATGAAATTCAATGCGGCTTTCTTTCGGGTTAATTTTCGTTTTAATTCGATTTCGACAATAAATAATAATGATAATAATTTTCTTTATTTACACCCTTCCTTTACAGACGATTAAAATCACCGGATAGTTTTAATCAATTTTTGAAAGGAAATATTCGTGCCCTATTGATTCTAATAAACAGATGCGGATGAGAAAAAAACGAATGTTTCACTAGTAAAATAGATTTCCCAACAGCAAGCAACGCATGTCAACACTAGACTGTGAACGAACAGTAGGAGGCACGAAGTTCATTTAACATATCAGAGAAACGAATATTTTCTCTATTAGAATAACTCTCAATGAAAACTGTTCTTTTCATCTAAACCGAAATCAAATATAATAATCATGAATTTCCAACAAATTGCGTGTTTCACTCAATAGATCCGTTTCAATGAACATCTTGTTACTGAAAAACGAACTGCAGGTTAAATGCATAATACATTCAATATTCTCATTAAATGATAATAGTTTGTCACTTCTCTATCTACTGCTTTGATTGTATTCGATACGGCACGCGCCACTGTTTTCCTTTTAAATTCACACTTACTTGTAAACATAATATCAAACAAACAATAAACAATTCTCTCTCTCTCTCTCCTGTCGCCTCTAATAGACTAAGTGATCAAAGATTAGCATTGAACTTCATTCGCATTCAAAAGCATTTTCCAACTAATTTAAAGACGATCTACTAGAAAAACATGAGAATACTTTTGCTCATTACTGTTCTTCTGGTGGAATTTCATAATATTGAATATTTTATCTGTCATCATTTAACAATAAATTGTGAATATTTATTTCAGAACGAGAATCAACTTTCCCTTGCCCAATTAGTGTTTATCTATACAATCCCATCATTGTTTGTCTTCCTCTTCTCTTCTCTCTTCTTGTTTATAAATATCTACTCTATTTTAACTTCAACATATCATTAAACAAAATGAAACGCATCAATGGATCATCGTTGCATCCAAGTATCGAATCTTTTCAATACCATATTTCATTGACATCAACACCAAAACGTTTCAATAAATCGAACTATTCACAACCGTTGTCATCCACTTTGTCGACATCAAATAATTCTCTGAAAAAATTGGATTTATCCATATCAGCCATAACATTAATTAATAAACCAACATTAAATTGTAAAAAACCACGTCAACCTCATCATCGTAGAAAGAGACGAGGGCCCATACATTCGTCTACAGTTATCAAATACATTGACCTTAACGATTTACTATACTCAACACGCGCTGTAAGAAAACAACGAGAAAGTACGCAACATCAATTTACGAAAAATGAAATGAAAATATACGTTGTATAATCAAGACTGAAACTATTAATTTTATTGCCGTTTTTTTTTGTTTACTTGAATCCC
>CAJNYU010003863.1:0-11816 GCA_905331475.1 Rotaria socialis
ATAATTAAACCTACTCTGATTGGCTTAATGTATTATTAGCTTTATCAAATTGAGATATACGTACTCGCATATTTCAAATAAAGACTAAAAATACTGTTCTGTTTCTGTTAAACATTATATATCATCTATGGTGTCTAGTTTTTTTTTCGTTTGTGTTGAATGATACAATATATTGCTTTTAGATTACAATGATAATATATAAATATACTTAGGTCTGACCAAAAGTTTTGCATTTAAAAACAAAATTAAAGAAAAAGAGAAAGTTCGAGTTTTATTTTATTAAATGCTGATGATAGTTGCCATGATTATATGTATCAAGCTGAATCCTTTTTAACAATTTATTAAAAGTTTTTTCGAAAAATAGTTGAAAAAAACTTTTAGGTACCTTGGATACCACATGAACTAATCATGTTGCATTTATTTAACTAGTTAAACTACGTTCAATAGAATTGGTTAGCCAAAAATGACATAGTATCAGGCCTGGCGAATATGATGGATATGACATTATATTGATTCCTTCTTCTACCATCTAATTAATAACATTGGATTAGTATGGAGCCAACGATGATCGTCAAGCAATTTTGTACATTTTGGCCCTGATATCTCTGTTTGTTTGGTGTGCCGTAGAAAGGTCGAAAGGAAAAATGTCGAAAGGGAAAATGGTCGAAAAGAAAATGGTCGAAAGGGAATAATGTCGAAAAAAATATAAAAAGAGAAAAACGTCGAACAATACATTTTACCACAAAAAAATGTCAAACTTCGAAATAAACGAAATAGCGATGTCTACAGTAAATGATGATTCCAAACGCGAATAATTCATGTTTTCTTTTCCCATAATTCTACTAGTCTAGATTTTGCACCTCTTGTAACAGTGATGATTAATATACTTCATATAAATTAAGTAAACAACCCCTACATAAGAGTAAATAAATAACTAAAATTCTACCATTATGGCTGCAGCTGTCGCATCTTCAGAAGATGAAACTCAATCGAAGTCACCAACGATTTCATTTATTAATTCACAGGAAGGAAAACAATTGCTAATAGCAAATGAATACATTTTCAAATTAAATAAAACAACAACAACTACAAAATATTGGAAATGTGTAGTTAATAGTTGTTCTGCTAAAATTCATACAGATGTGAATGGCCATTTAGTTAAAATAAATGATGAGCATAGTCATCCTTCAGAAAAAGAAACTACTGAAGTTCGTGAATTTCGTGAGAAAGCTAAACAACGAGCAGTAAATGAAGCAACACCTATTCCACGAATATATGGCAAAGAATGTGCAAAAGCGAAACTATCAGATGCAACAACAGCTATATTACCAGGTGAACGTGAAATGAGTAAGAGCATATTATGCAGACGTACCTGATCTTTATTGCTGTTTTTTCTAATAACTAACGGTATTTCTGCTTAGCATTTCCTTGTGTATTTGACTTATTACCTAATCGATTAAAAACCACATATCATTTCATGTTTCAGGAGTTAAAATCAATAGCTATGCAAATGCAACTAAACTTTACACCTAAATCAATAATGAGTGACTTTGAACCTGCTTTAATCATCGTAATTGCAGCTGAAGTAAATGTCTCATATTTTTTCTGAGTAGCATTTTGATTTCTTGTTCTTACAGTTTGTTGGAGCAAAGCATTCATCTTGCTATTTTCATTTTACGCAAGCTGTCTATCGAGCTGTACAACGAGTCGGGTTATCTACAAGTTATAATAATGACAATGATATTAAACATTCTTGTCGAAAGTTAATGGCCCTTGCTTTACTTCCTGAACCAATCATTGAAGACACTTTTGATGAATTATTAGCAGCAATGTCAATCGAAATAAAAAATAAACCAAATGATTTGTTACAGTATTTTCAAGGACAATGGTTTGTTAAATTTCCTATGTCTCAATGGTGTATGCATGGTTTTAGCATGAGAACCAATAATGATGCTGAAGGTAAACACATTTTTTAGTCCTCCTATAATTTTATTTTCTCATGTCTTATTCAGCATTTCATAGTCGCTTCAACCGTCGAGTTCAAATAACTCATCCAAATATGTGGTCGTTCATAAAATTTCTACAAGGAGAAGAGAATCGTTTTCATCATTTACGTATTCAATTTTATGCAGGTTTAGGAGCAAGACCTAAACAAGCCAAAACAATCGCAATTCAACGTCGTATTGATAATATTGGTCAACGATATTATGATGGCGTTATAAGTGCTATGGAGTACTTAGATGGCTTATCATATACAGTGGCAAAACGAAAAAAATAGCATTTTCTATTTTTTTCTTTTTATATTTTCATTTATGTTTTATTTCGATTATCATATGTTAGTATTAACGTACGCAATAAAACATCCTTCTCTTAAGTCAGAATTCTAAAATACTCTTTTCGATCATTTTCCACAACAATATATTTTTTCCGACATTTTTCCCTTTCGACATTTTTCCCCATCGATTTTTCGACGTTTTCCCTTTCGATATTTTTCCTTTCGACCTTTGGACGGCCAACCGTTTGTTTCCATATTCCATTAGCAAAAGTCTTCGGACAATTTTCAAAATAATACTTGTGACCTACAGTCTTGCCGTTATCTACATTGAAGACTATTTGATTTAAAGAATATACTAAACAAAGTTCTGGTTAAAATCTGTCTTCATGAACAATAGTCTGTGACGATTCATCTTCAATAAGCCAGCTACCCACGAAAAACAAATTTCCATTGAAAACCACTCCAGAGCGAGGTTTTTCATACCGAGCTTCATAACGGTATTAACAAACCGCGAAAGTCAGACCTTTTATTAGGTTTTTCAAAAACGTCGATAGCCGTGGTTTTCAAAATTAGACGGTTAGCACCGGTTTCCAAAAACCGAATGAACGGTCTGACTTTCGCGGTGAAATGAAACCGCTGAGAGTCACGACTTCTTACACAACGTGGTGTTTGCCGGTTAATATTTATCAAAGTTTTAAAGCAATTGCAACCTACTAACAATCTACCATTTTCATCCTCCACTATAAGATTTTCGAGCACAAATGGCGACCGAAACCCCTGTTCGCGCGGATGTTCAGTTGCTACTTCGTGAAAGTAACAGGCAAAGTGCTAAAAATACCCTCAGAGGGGGTCATAACACATGTTACATATGCGATCTGTTCTCCCAAACACCGCTGCTCGCCTCTCAAATCTTCCACAAAGCACACATACTAATAATTCACAAGGTTGTACTGCTGATTATTTTGTTGAACTTGAGCGATAATCTTAGCGCACGACATCATTTTTGTCTCATATATGTTAAACTTGAAACTTGAATTCAATTTTCAATTTTCAGCTTTTAAACCAATAGCATGCTGAAGAATCGTGACTGGCACATATATCGTTATGAGTTGAAAGTTGAAAGTTGAAATTTTCTATTTTCAACTGAATTCAAGTTGCAAGTTTGACACTACTGTTTTGTCTTTGCACATATAGTAACAAAGAACAGTGCGGGAAGAAAGAAACCGCGGTTTTGATTGTATCTGATGCACCGCGGCGTGGAAAATATACACCGTGGTAGAGCAGTCATCCTATTCCGCAATGTTGAACATTTTGGAACCAGTTCCGCCGCCGGAATCAGTTCCGTCAATTCCGGAATTAGGTCAAATATGAGCACTATCCGATTCCGGAACTGGTTCGTCTCATTCCGGAATTAGTTCGTCCGATTCGCGGAATTTCACGGAAGTCAGTCCAATTCCGGAATTAGGTGAAAGCGGAATCGCTGTGAATTAGACGGAATTTCGGGAATTCCTAGCAATTCCGGAATTACCACTTGTGTCACTATTCTATCTTTTCTTATCCATTTCGTGATGATCCGATTCTGGTCCGGAATTCCGGAATTAGGTCAACACGGAATCACTGGGAATTAGACGGAATTCCGTACCGGAATTGCATGGTGTGAGTGTAAATGTGCGTGTTGCCATAAGTGTGGGTGTTGCCATAAGTGTGGGTGTTGCCATAAGTGTGGGTGTGAATGTTAGTCTGGTTGCACTGAATTCCGGAACCGTGAGGAATTAGGCGGAATCCGTAGGAATTCCGTGTAATTCCGGAATTGAATCGGAAGGGATAAACGGAATTCCGGGAATTGGATGGAATTTGTTCCGTGAGCGGAACTAGTTCCGGAATGTTCAACATTGCGGAATAGGATGTATTCTCCCGCGGTATAGTGAAGGAATTTTTCGAACTTTCTCTTTGTGTTACTGTGTGATTATTGACTCTAAAATATTAGTCGTATTAGGATATGTCTGATAGGTTTTTTTATAATTTTCATGAATCAGCTACATATGTCTGTGAAATCAATCTCTTAGAATACAAGCCACATGTAACAGCAAATCAATTTCAATCATTAAGACAGCCACCATATTCTCTTTCACGTTAAAAATTTTCAATCTTTTATTGAAATAGTTTCATATAAAACCACCAGCATCTGTGATAGTCGTATTGAAAATATGTATGAAGAACATCAACAAATGAAAAATAATTTCTGTCTAGCTACAGTTGCCCAATATAAAGACTCCTTCTGAACTCATATTAACGGATGATACTGTTGTGGATGATGTCTAGAGAGGGGCTTAGCACATGAAGGGTTTGCATAAGTTTCGCCGCTAGTGATGTATCCTGCTAACATCGCGGTGTATGGCAGCAATGGTATAGATTGGTTCCGCACACTGCGACCAATGACACTTACAAAGCGATTTATCGAATGATTGGTTGTCATAGGTTTTGCCGACCGCGGTTGATAACCCAAGCACTCGATCCTGCCTCTGGAACCCATCGGAACCGACACTGGAGCTCTCCAAAAGTCGGCATGTTTACCACTAAAATCTGCCAGGATCCGACAGGGATTTCGCCGGAACCTCTGCTCCCGGAATCCGGGCCGAAATTCAAAGGAAAATGGTCCGGTCGTTTCCTGCCGGATGATACAACCGAACATTGTCGAAACCAATCAATCTCGACTGCCAGATGATGCCGGGTTCCTAAGGGATTCACAACAACTTTGACCCGATTCAATCAGATTCCGATGACCAGTTCCTCATACAAAATCCCTCATACAATCGTGCTTCAATCACAAGATGAATCAACTGTAGTCCTCAAGAAAATGCACACCAACCGAAACAACTACTCCTCCTCAATAATCACACATAATCCATACCGTCCCCACCTCAACGGATCCAAAACAAGCATTTCTGCCAACAGCAACCACCCTGAGAAATATTGTAACCCGGAATCAACAACATCTGACTCACCAATACACACGCTTAGAATGATCCAGAACCATCCTACTATACATCGTATTCATTAAACAAATTATAAACACGTTCACTGGGTCATCTTGTAGCATTTTAATTCATGGAAACATCGCTCCACACATCATTTTCCACTAATCGAAATCATTAATAATTCATAGAAAATGCATCTGAATACCATTCTGGACCATCACCACTTTCTTTTTCATCCATTAATTACATTCTAAACCTATAGAATGAGTAATTGTCTTCACCAAAAATTAAAAGAAAATCGCTCCACGCATCATTGTGCACCTATCAAAAAATTGTATCAGTCGTATAGAATCGTTCAGGAACTCATTCTGGATCCTTCCAACATAGCTTTTCTTCATGAAACATGATTCTGAGTGACATCCAAAAACGATTTAGTGGCGTATGAATTAATTAATATTATATGTAAGGAACATTCCAGCGTCCGCAAAAGTGTTTGTCGGTGATTTGAAATGATGCTTCCGGTCTTGTCAGACCGAGTAAACACCTGTGTAAGGCGTTGTAAATTTTGCCAAGTTGCATGCACGAACAACATAGTATGCATATATAGCAAGTTTATCGCGCCCTGGGTAATCATAAATGGCTTTGGATTTCGTGTTAGACCAGGAGTCGTTCGTGGAATTAGGTTATATTAGCAGGAGTCATGATGAACGACTTGAGTGAGATTCATTCGGGTCGATAACTTTGCTCAACATCAATAAATACATAATCTTGTAGCTCATGTGGATTGACTTTTCATAAATAACATATTGGATGATCCATAATTTTTAATTCATGCCTTTCATCGCTTGTATGAGCTGTTAACTAACGGTCGGAATCGATCACAAGATCTTCCTTTAGTAGTTGGTAATTAGTTGCGGATGTTTTCGGTCGGATCTGTGCTGTAGTAAGTTGGTTAATCCGATGAGTAGGACCGTTCCGTTCTGATATGATCCGAATGGTTCCGGTGATACTGACTAAGCCGGATCTACCATGAAATCGAACGTTATGCGGCACGGCGGATTCCAGTAAAGTTTTGTTCTCGGATATTGTCGGATCACGTCGTATACGGCCTAATCGTATAATCTGACCTGATATTTTCCGGCAATGGAAATCTGGCCGGTTCTTGGAGAATCCGGCAACCAGATTTCATAAGAAAACAAAGAAAATAATCGGAATTCGTCAGAAATTAACCGATCGAACCCGATCACCATGTGACATCGGAAATATAACCCGTCCGACAAGTACCGACTGATCGATAATGACCTGGGAATGTAAGCACCGCGGTTTACCCTATTAGTGGTTATCTCAGATTTCGCAGACCGTGGTTGATAATGCAAACGCCGTGGCTTTCTGTGATCACAGGTACAGAAAACCGCTAGAAGGCGCGGTTTCTAAAAATCAACCGGGGTATTTAATACGAATACCGCAGTGTGGTAGGAAAACCGCGGTATGAAGCGGTTTTGCTTGAATTATTTTTACGTGGATAGCATCAGATGACTTATAACTAACGTATCGAAAATAAATCCATATGCCATCCCTAGTAGTTCTAGAAACGCAACTACCATGGTCGAACAAAATTTCACTAAACTTTAAAAACAATGAGATATGATTGACCCATGTGGTATCCAAAATAGCTAAAAATTTTTTCGAAAGAGTTCAAAAAACCTTTTTAACAAATTGTTAGAAAGGATTCAACTTGTTATATATAATCATGACAGCTATCATCAACATTTAATAAAATAAAACTCGAACTTTCTCTTTCTCTTTTTCTTTAAATTTGTTTTTAAATGTAAAACTTTTGGTCAAATCCTAGTATATATTGTATTGATTTGTCTTCAAAACAGCATCTATTGTGTTATCAAGATTCATAATTCACTTTAAAAGTATTAAATCTGCTGAAGTTTTCTTCATAGTTTAGAATTTTCGGTCTGTAAATTTCACAATTGAATACTATTACTGAATAGAAATGAAACACCAACGACAATGATGTGAGTACTGAGAATCTGAGAAAACTAATATTCAAATAAATGAAATCAACTTTTTTGAAAGATCAAAAAGCCAAACTCTAGACTTTTTATCTAGTAAGAATCAGAATAAACATTAGTGAAAAGTTTTTTCTGAGTTTCAAAACCCAAAGCAACAAACTAAAAATCATTCATCGTAACTCTTATCAAATAATTCTATTCATAATTACTCATTTAGATTCTCTGTAATGTTATTAGATTATATAAATTATGAACTTCTTTTTAGTACCAACAATTTGAGTAATGATTAAAATAAAACTAGATTCTTCCTAATATGTAATATAATCAAGTTTTACTTTGACTGCTCATATCTCAAGGGTTTTATTTTTGAATAGATTAATCATCAACACACGAATTGGGATATTATGGTTTATAGGAGCGAAATATTAATTATGAAACTCATTGAAGAAACTTCACCTAGCATTGAACATATATTCACTTATAAGTAATAAGTATAACAAGCAATCTCATATAAGGAGCATTACCCTATAGATTATTATCTGAAGTATGATATTTTTGATAAATATTTCTTTATTTTCATCCTTGTCACAACTACAAAGATTGTTGAAAAAATCTTTTCGTAGAGAAATTTTGAAACGATGAAATATGATCATTGGAAATAATAGACATGGATAACATTCTCTTTAAATTCATTTTGATTGTTCAATCAAGTCTAAATAAACATCTAGTATGTATCAGTATTCTATAGACGGAATTTGTTTTTAAAGTGAATCTATTATTCAATATAAACGTCGTACTCTCTGAATAAGTAATATTATCTTACTTTAATGAAATCCACTGTGTTCTCGATGCATTATGTCATTGAATATTTATTAATAATATAACTTTCTCATGTCAAATCTATTCTTTGTAGTTAGTAGTAAAACAGACTTTACTAATTACTTCATATTACATGTATACAGACAATAGAAAATAAACAATTAGGGACATCCTTGAGAACCAAAAGAATGAAAATTATTTTCTTCTGTAAATAAATTTATTGAATAAAAATACTTCAGAATATGTATTTAGCACTATTACGGTGTAATTTTACACAAGATCATAACTAAAACCAAGTAGCTATTTACTTCACCGTCCAAGAATAGCAATACGCTACTACTATCAATTCAATATAGCAATTGTGACGGAAAAGAAAGGAAAAAAATGAATACGATTGCTTTCTATTTTTTTTCTTTATTGAAGTTTATCAAGTGGCGAGACCCAATAATATTACCAAGGTTTATTTTATAACGCCTCTAGATTGATTTTTCTTATCTCACTCGTACTTTTCCACTACGACGTCAACAGAAACTTGATCATAGTTCTATGAGTAGGAATGTAATTTTAATAATTCATCATGCGTCATCTCAAAATAAATGATTGTTATAATATTACGAGTCATCGCTGATTCAGTTCAACAGAGAAAATATTGAAATATTTTATATATGTACAAACAATCCTATCCACTGACATCACTCAATGAATACGTCGAATACTTTCATCAAGTCTGCAAAAATTCTCAAGTCAAGCTTTTGAACTGTGTACCAGTATTGTTACTACTTGTTACTTTCTACGTGAACTCTAACATTCAGTCTCTAGATCACTCAGTAACATGAACGCTTGATGAATGATTCACACATTTATCGATACAAAAATCTATAATACTTGTTTCAAGTAAAAAGTTTCGATTATGTGTTTTAGTGATGGAGCCGGTTCGGTTCAAATATTGGGAACCGATTTCATCTAAATATATATTCGAATATATTTGTAAACCTGTTCATTTAAAGTGAATGAAGAAAGTATAGCACATTTTTATGGCTTACTCAACTGTTTCATAAATCTTCAGAGACGAGCAATAGTTTTATTCATTATTCAGTATAGTTTTTTTACAGGCAACCTTTTAGTAGCAAGCGCTAATATACAAACAAATATTAATTGATCATCAATTTTCATTATTTTTCAATTGACTAATTAAACCTCACTCTGTTTTGAACTTCAAAATTATCCGTAAAATATAGCAATAAAGTTAGAAAAGATAATCTAATTAATATTTCAAAATGAATAATTTCTCTGCTGAGCTTTTTAGACCTTTCAAGTTTAGTCAGTCATAGTTGTTATAACTTTTTAAACTGTAAGAAACGAAATGAAATTTGAAATTTTGACAAAATCTTTGTATCTTGTAGAACTATACTTTCATTTTGCATAGATGCGCTTCTCATCATCATTACGCTATTATTTTCAAGTGCTCAATCACTCCGAAATGATAAACTAGACAAGTACATAACAAAGACGGAAAAGTATAACATATATAAATTATTTCTTAAAACCTAGGCTATTGACATTTTCGCAGAACAACATGCAAAGAATAAGAGCCTGTTAGTTGAAACAAGTTCTGTCCTTTGTACTAAACGACGAACGAAAATGTAGTGAATCGTTCTTGATTAACAAAAAAATGGATACATATTCACTAAACATACGCTGCAGGCTTTTTTGACGGAAAGATATTTTTAAAATAGAAGTAAAATACATATGTTTTTAACATTATTTGCAGTTCAGTATTCTGGGTTGCTCTTAGAACGATAGAAAGCGTTATAATAATGTCTCCAATAAGTTGTTCTAAGTGAATATTCCAAAAAAGGACTAGAAATGAATAGTTTTTTTTTGTTATTTAGTCGGTTCAGTTCGGTTTGAAATTTTGAAAAATTCGATCGGTTCGGTTCGATTCCAAAAAACCATGAACCGATCCTACCAGTGATGTGTTTGTATAACTAAATTTAAAGTTTATAGTCTGTTGTATACTGTGAACAACTGAATAATTTATATGAAACACTGGCTACTATTCTATATGATTTATTTTAAATGGATAAAATAAAATAGTTCAATGCTAAAATTAGTTTGAAAACAAAATATTGAATTTCTGGAAAGGTAAACACATATTAATCTTTTCATAAGCTTACTAGAAAAGTCTTCTGTGTTTCTATTGACTAAATATCAATTGAATGCGTTTGTTTACTTAAAGAAATCTTCTAATGAGATTGTTTCCTTCAAGTCTTACATTACTCCTATACGTACTAATTGTATTTTAATATATTTCCAATGCAATAGGACATTAATTTCAATATTGATAAGTAATTTGTACTTGTAAACAGATTTAATTTTAGATTTTTTTAAATAGACATGATTTCTTTTACTTGATCTAGAACTGTTTATTAAAAAAAAGTGATCAGATTCTACCATTCTTACACTGTTGATGAATTTCTTCTTTTAGATATATTCGAATTAAAAACTAGATATTTTTTAATGAAAAACCTCTTGTTTAAGTTCTTTAAAAGCATAATGCCAAAATAACTCCAATCGTCGAAATAGTTTTTTTCAACGAAAAGTTTATCCTCAATGACGTTTTATCATTAACCCGTTTGGTTTTCACCTTGTTAACATGAGCAAAGTAATCATTCGATAATTTAGATGCTTCTTGACTTGTTTAATAATTCTATGTTGTATGTTTTTGAAACATTGTCTTTTGTTTTAGTATATCCATTCATTTACTGTTTTCGATGTTACTTGAAAATCTCACAAAATTTAATCATATTTTTTAATCAACTACTTTTTATTAATTAGATATCTTTACCTGATATTCCATTGCTAATATGACTCTAATAAAAATCCGACCTGTTTATCGCCATCAAATGCTAACGGAGAATAAATTATTTTATCAATTTGTTCTTATATATAGCATTCATCGCAGTAGTTTATTTATATTTTAAATACTTTAAAAGAATGCGACGAGAAAAACCAGTGAGAATTGTTTACCATTAGATATTACCAACATTGTTTTCTTAGATATAGTTGTCTGAATTGAAATATTTTATTTCTTATGTAAAATGTAATTTTCAACACATCTTACTCATTTAAATTGGAATAGAAACTGATAGAAATAAAGAATTGAATTCGCCAATTTGAATTCAAGCTATGAAGAAAATATCAGTATCAAGCATTTAAATCTGTTTCTAACTTTTGTTCTGTTCATAATTATGTTTTCAGCTATCAACGAGCATCAAAAACTACTATCAAACGAAGAATAGATGACAAGGATCGAAAAACTCATATACAGATATAAAAATTTTAAGAACAACAAAAAAGAGAACAGAGAGAGAGAGAAAAGTATTTGAAAGTATTGTTTTCATGTTAACTAAATATATTATCGTCAGAATGTGAATAATTTTCTTTTTCTTCTCCATTCTTCTCATGCTGCAAAAAACTATTTATTAAGGGCCTTAAAGAGAAGTATAGGGCACTCCAACTAAATTCAAGTCTATAGTCTGTTTTTATGTTCAATACTATTAATTTTTTAATACACTTTCCAAAATAGACTCTTCTGATTCTATAACAGAAACCATGATAAGTCGATCATTAACAAGACGTCAATTAGTTTATTTTATATTATTCTCTTTATTTTTCTGTATTTTTATAATATTGATTTCACTTGAATCATCTCAATAT
>CAJNYU010003865.1:0-74875 GCA_905331475.1 Rotaria socialis
AAACCATTTGAAGAACAAACACCAATCTTTGTTTGAAGAGTGGAAAAGTAATGATGATCCATCCATTAAAAGTACAAATCAACCGAAAATAAACAGTGTCTTTAGTTCTGGTGGTGAAAAATGTAAGTATGTTCGTATTTTAAAAGGCATTCTGCTTTCAGAAGGATTAGGAGAGAATAATAAAGACGAAAGCACAGATCTTATGTTTATGCTAATGAAATATTCTATCATAGCTGAAATAAATTTTGATGTGGGAGAATTCCACATGTACAGATGCATAGTATTTCGCTTTTGTTTAATGAATGCATATTGAACACGGTATTTTATCAATTTAGATGCGACAAATAACAAATGACAAAACAATTCACCAACAGTATTATTCAAAATCTCATAATAAATATGGGTCTTTCATTATTAATTGTTGATCATACATCATTCAACGATTTCATGAATGATGTAGATTCGAAATATAAGCCTATTCATAGGCGTGACCTTACACGCTCGTTTTTACCTGCTTACACAAAAAATGTACATCAAAATTACAAGAAATATGTGCTGAAGCAAAGCACGACAGTCTTACACTTGATATTTGGTGTGATCGTCGTATGCGGTCTTATTTAGGTGTTACTCTACACACTATTATTGATGATAAATATAAAACATTTTTACTCTCATTTAAACGACTTGAAGGAAAACATACATCTGATAAACTTGCAGCAGAATTCGATTGAATAATTCAACTTTATAATTTAAAAGACAAAATCGTTCGATTAATAACTGATAATGCAAGCAATAATCTTGCTGCTTTCGATAACATTATTTTACCTGGATTTGATGATTACTTCGATGGAATAATAGATGATTCATCTGAATCTGAATCTAAATCTAAATCTAATGATAAAGAAACCGATGATTATGCACCTGCAATAGGTGAATAAAAACAATTACAAACACATGAAGCAGATGATTCAATTTATCAAACTACATTAGATTCAGCAACTGAAGAAGAATTTCTACGTTTACCATGTTTCTGTCATTGTCTTCAGTTAGTGGTCAATGATGGAATAAAAGCTAGTGCTGCTGCAGTATCTTCTCTTCAAAAAGTGGCAAGCTTAGCTAAACTTTCTCATTCTAGTACAGTATCTTCTGAACGATTAGAAAAATTTAATTATACTATTCCAAGAGCGAATTGTACAAGATGGAATAGCCAATTTCAAACAGTAAAAAAGGTAGTTGATATTCCATCGTCAATACTTAATTCAATTTTAAGTGATTTAAAGAAGAATGATCTTATTCTTAACAGCAAAGACAGAAAAGTTTTAGAAGAATTTGTATCTTTGTTTGAGTTATTTAATGAAGCTACTTTGTTAACTCAAGGTGAATCTTATGCAACTATTTGTCTTGTTGCTCCTACTGTTCTTGGTATATACTGTAAAAAAAACCGTATAATAATAAACGAAAAAAGTGTTTATGAAAGTGCAACGTGTAGCAAACCCTTTTCAACCGTTTATCAACGAGTCATAAACCCTGTTATAAACCCTCTAAAAAGTGTTTAATACGCAGTTTATTATTGTTAAATATGCTTTCTGGAAGGTTTATTGAAGGCTTGATTAGATTCATAAATGCTTAAAGGGATTGCGACACGTTGCACTTTCATAAACCCCTGAAAAGGGTTGATAATTCACATAAACGTTCTCATATAACCTTCGAAACTCGGTCTAAAAAGGGTTTATTAAAATACTATACCCATGCGCCTCTCTCGGAAACGCTATCGAAAAGCGTTTATGGGCATCATGAATGGTCGCCAGCGTTTGTGAGATGGTACATGAAACCGATTATGGACCTCATCAACCGCCCCAAGGGTTTATGATAAGGTTTATGAAGGCGATCATGGACCCCATAAACTGCCTCAAGGGTTTATCAGAAGGTTTATGAAGGCGATTGTGGACCTCCAGTATCGTTTTCAGTGAGAATATTAGGATAAATAGAGTGATTCAAGAGTACAATGAACTACTTCCAGGAGTCGGAGAATAACTGAATACTTTGTTTTTTCACCTTGGTTGATGATTGACAAATGTCTACGAAGAGAGATATGCTGAATAGTTTGTAGTTTTTATAATAATATGTATCTAACACTCGCTATCTATGGCATTTTATAATAATTAACAAGAGGATAGTAGGTTCCCTGAGACTGGACGAAACCATGTCCGTTATTTTATCTACATTTTCAGCTTCATATTTGTCGAAACTCTTACTCGATCTTGTCTTAGAATCCAATACTCACTCAGTGAGAAACGAGCGAAACTAGAAAACTCGAAAATAATTCGATCGAGAATCAGAATCTAGCATGATCACGGAAGATAAAAATCAAGATGATTAAAATGAATCGTAGGGATATCTTTCTAGCAGCGACTAATCAATACAAACAAGATAGCTAAATTAACATAAAATTGAGGAGTGAGTAACATGGACGAATGATTTTATTTGGTTGTTTCAGATGAATTCTCTGTGATGTCACACGAAAACTTTTACTCACTTCAATTGACGTTGGTCACTTGCAATATTCTCACATAAGATATTAAGCAAATAGCATTTGTAGTTCAGCACATTCTGTATTTAATTTCAAGACTTTGTTTGACGAAACCTAAACATAAAAGCGTGAGTTATTAATAGATGACGATTTTCTCTTCAAAAAACTCTGATTATATTGAGAACTTGCTAGAAATCAGTACATTGCAGCTACCAATTGATAACAATCGCTGACATGTATTGTGAAACGCATCTGAAAGTTCGAAGTAACTGTTACTCACCCATATGCGAAACCTTTCTATTGAATCCATGATCGTAATTCCATTAATTGATAAAAGAGATCAAATCCAAAGACCTAAAAGAAAAATTATTAAAAAGTGAGCAAGAATCAAATATTAATAGCATATTATAAAGCACTCAAGTTATCAAGTATCTCGTCTGAATATATAAAGGGTGTGCGCCTTCATCGATACTTAAATATTACACATGAAATGCTATGTTCAACTACATAATGCTACTACTCATTCGCTGGGAAACTTTAGTAGAAACACTCCCCTCACTAATACGACGGCTACTTATCATCAAAAAAAAATACACAGAACCCATTCGATTCATTGTTTCTTTCTCTCCTTCGCCCCGATCAATGCCTTGCATAAAAAGATAACGTCAGCGCCTTACGAAATAGCTTATGGCTTCTCTAAAAACAGCCAACTCAATTAGAAAAAAAATATAATCATCTTATTCTGGTCGAAAACAAATCGTATCATTCTGTAGTCATCAACTGTAAAATACAACTAGTCGGTCAAATTATACACAATTTTGTTTACTAATCTATTTGTACCAAACGGAAAAAAAACTCCACCACCTTAAAGAAACACGAGCCTGCCTATACTTTTCTTAGGAACCAAGCACAGTCTTATAAAAGAACTGACACTTCACCTTCAGCTGATTAGAGAAACCGCTGATATCTACCGATTAATTGTGAATATAGATGTTTTCGTGATGATTTACAAAGTTCACCTTCTTTAAATCTATAGATAAAATTAATATATGAAGGAATCTTTTCACATAGGAACACAACCTTCCACTTATTTTTTATAGGAATGAAACAAGATGAAAGGAAACATCATACTTAACTTCTAATGGGTCGGATAAATCTTTGACTTGAAGGAATTCATTGGTAATGAGCACACATTTCATAACAGTTTCCATGCGTTCGCTTCTTTATCTAAATAAATAGAATGATTGAATGAAAATAAAACATTTAATGTACAAAAAAATCTTCACATAATTCTCTGGATATGTGAAGAACAAAAATAAAATGAATAATGATACGTAACTTTAAGTGGGCCGGTTAAACCATTGATGTAGACTAATTGATTGAGAATAAGCCCATGTTCTTAACATTTTCTAAAGTTCCTTGTGTTTATCTAGAAAGATAAAACGATTATAAAAAAGGAGATCTTTTCAAATACGACAGGGTCATTGAAATGATTTTCTGAATATGTAAAATTCATACCTAGCTTTCATTCGATTGTGAAAAAAATTGACGCGAAGTGGTCGATTCAAAATGCGCACCTGCTCGCACAAGTTCTGAGAACTACTCGTGTTTACCTAGATAAATAGAATGATTGAATGGAAATATATCACTTCACCAAGAAAAAAATCGTTCCAATAGTTTACTCGATATGGCACAACAGGATGAAGAAAAAAAATGTAATTTACTTTGCAGTGGATTGTTGAAACGATAGAGATGGACCAATTTATTGAGAACCAGCAGTTGTTCGCAGTCCTTTTGCAAGTTTTTCATTTTTACCTAGATAAAGAAAACGATTATGTAAAACCAAATATTTTTGTATAGAAAATAATCGGTCGGCTAATTTTCTCGACATACAAGAAATGAAATCGAGTGAACCATCATACTTAACTTCCATTTGACTGTTGAAACCATTGATATGGAGCTATTGATTGAGAATAAGCACTTCTTTGCATCACTGAGCAAAGATACACTTGTTTACCTACATAAATCGAAAGATTAAATAAAGAAAAACTGTTACATCTGAGAAAAGAATATAGTTCAAAAGATTATATCAATATGAAAGAAACAAAAACAAACGCTACGTTGCACTTAACTTCGAGAAAATTGATGAAGCCATCGACGTGGAGCCATTGATATTGAATGAGCACGTGTTCTTAGAAGCTGTGAAACTTACACTTATTTCTTTAGATAAACAAAATGACTAAATGAAGAAGAATTGTTCTACACAATTCTTCGCACACGTTTTTCCATATAAAAATTAAAATAAAACACCCAATTTTACTTTCATACACTAGAAGCTAACATTGAAGTGAAGCATTTCGTTGAGAACAACTAGCTGTTCATTCTAGTTTCCAAAGTTTGCTTCTATATCTATATGAAAAAAGCAATGGCATGCGAATGTATTTTCATATTTAGAAAAAATATTTTGGCTAGCTTTCTATTACCTAAAAAAAAGACATCAATTAAAAAAGATTCTCACTTTTGACTGGATTGATGGAGCAACGGATGTGAAGCAATTGATTCATAATGAGCATGTGTATGGTTTAGTTTTCAAAGTTTTGTTCGTTTACTTTCATGGAAAAATAATATAGGGAAAATGAACTTTTTCATAAACAGAAAAATGTTTTGCATAATTTGTCCGATTCTTAAAAGAAAACAAATCAAGCATGATGGCTAAATTTCATATGGTTGAAGAAAACATTGATGTGAGCTATTTGGTTGAAAATGAACATTTGTTTCTACCACTTTGCACAGGTACACTTTTTATATCTAGAAGAAAAACATGATTATATGAAGATGAATCGCTTCGTCTATCGAAAAATCGCTCAGATAAATTTTCTCGATATGAAACAAACGAAAACAAAACAAATGTCATACTTAACTTTCAGAAAGTCGATGAAACCAGCGATGTATATCAATTAATTGTCACTAAGCACGTTGTCGTAGAAATTGCGCAAGTTCTGCTTGCTTTTCTAGATAAAGAAAGTGATTAAATGAAGAAGAAACGTTTCCTGTAGAAAAAACATGTCAGATAACTTTTCAATATGTTAAAGTGAAATCGAATAAAACATCATACTTAACTATCACCAGCTTGAAGCAAACATTGACATGACGCATTTCGTAGAGAACGACTAGCTGTTCGTTCTAGTTTCCGAAGGTTTGCTTGTGTATGTTAAAGAATAAGATGATCATATGAAGATGATTCACTTTATCTGGAAAAGAAAATCATTTGGTTAATATTCTCGATATGAAAGACTTAAAGTCGAATGAAAAATCATACTCACTTTTATGCCGTTCTTGAAGTCATTGATATAGAGCTATTGATTGAGAATGAGCACGTGTTCGTATCATTTCTGAAATATTTTATGTTTATATACATAAAGAAAACGAAAACACGGAAATAATGTTTTCTTTAATATATAGAATAGAATCGATAGGATAACTTTATGCAGTTGTTAGATAAGAAATCATTTGATAAAGTATATTTTATTTTTCAGTGGACCGTAAAACAATATACATAGAGAAATTTATAGATAATGAACACGAGTGTTTATTCCATATTAAATGTTTACTTCACTTATATGAGTCAATAGAAGCATTCGATGAACATGTATCTTTCTATATAGAAATGAATCTTTCGGAACATTTTCTCCAGTCGTAAAAAGTTATACAAAATGAAATATTTCGCATTTAGATCATATAAAAAGGTATGGCTTCACTGAAAAGATACATATAGAAAAAAATTATGGGAATCATGTAAAACATTTTGGCCGATTAGGGAAAATAAAGAAAAGTTTTAAGACAAAATCATGTGTTGATAGAGAAGGAACGATATTGATAATTCTCGTGACATTAACAAAGTGAAGACAAAATATTAACAATAGCGATTTAATTGAATATAATTGAGATTAGGGTGCGCGCAATGGGGCTGGTCGAAAAAGAGAACTTGCTCATGTCTATTCTGGAAGTTGTTTCTTTTATCCAAACTAAAAGAGAATTTTTTTTCGTAAAGTATATCTTCGTTTCGGCGAACGTATAAAGTATCGATACGAAAAGACTAAATGCAAATTGCATGTAATGCTATGGAAAACCACACATACTAAAATATCGAAGTAAATTCGAAGATATTTACTCTTCTTTGATCAGATCGTGAAAATACCCACTGCTCTCTTCTCAACTCTGAAAAATAGCACGTGTTTCTTTCTGTATGGTAAGACATGCTAGTTTATATTATTGTCGATTCTAAGGTTAATCAGATCTATATGATATTTTTCGAGAATAACATGAAGTATCAATCCAGAACTTTCTCTCAATGAATTTAGCTTTAGAGTTTTCATAAGTCGCTTCGTTAGAGTGTATGATGATTAGCTTAGAATAATTCTGATTGTCAAATTGCATACCATTCTTCGAAATGACGTTATCAATATCTGCCAACAACCTGATATTAGAAAGATATTAAAACGAGTGGTTAATACTCACGAGATAAACTTTCTATTGGCATTTAAGAGTTCGTTCTTCGACGACTTGAATTATTTTCTTACTTATAGTTGCGATAAACAAATCAACATTTGTATGATTTGGTTTCGTGAATGATTTGCTCTGATGTTACAAGAAAAGGCCTATCTACATGTGTCCTCATGTATTGTTTGGATAATATCTTTTAACAACTCCCAATTTCTATTGGATAATAGACAAAACGTAAAATAAGAAAGGAGTCTCTAGAAATTGCCATTTGAAAAATATTTTTTGGTAACGACAGATTTGTTTGTGTTGCTGACAAGTAATATTCGATTTTAAATCATTCGGCAGAAAAATACTTATCGACTAGATAATACAAAAATATCTGTATACTGATTCGAAATTCCTTAGTAATGAAAGCAAAACTATAACGGGTTCCTAATAAATATTCTTTTTAGAAACAAGGATTGACTTACTAAATCTGATGATCATAAATTTAGGATTCTAGTTGTATCTTGCAAGGATCGAAATAAAACATTTCGCGTAAAAGCAACAAGAAATGAAACAATGTCTACGATTTGTCTTAAATGAAAACAAATTAATCGAAAAAACTATAGTTTGTGCTGTTCCTGTATTTGGCTCAATAGTGCTATCAGATGAAAGAAACTATTTTGATAAAGTCTTTAACTTCAACTGAAATATGGATAAATTCTGAACTTCACTGAGCACAGTGCCCATGATTCATCGCATGCTTTGCTCTCAACTTAGTTTTTTTTGATATTCTTAAAATAATTTTGATTTGAAAATGAATCTTCGTTCTCAAAGCTATCTGAAGTGAACATTAAAGAAAGTGATTCCTACGATGAAGTGATCCTTATTTATTACAGTGTTTGAGAGTTTACTTCATGATGCTCACTAAAAAAAAACAGATTTTTCATCGAGTGAACAGAAATTCGTTTTCAGACACTTTAGTTATTAGTGTTGAATATGAATCCTTTTTGAAATTTTTTTCATACAATCATTATTCGATCTAAAGGGATAATGACTCATGTTAGTTTTACAATTCCTGTTGCAAATTATCAGAGAGTATGATACTTGCTATCGGAATCGATCTGTAACAATTGAACTTGGTGTTGACTGACGTGTGACCAACGATTCGATTGTCACTCACTTTACACAACTTCTATAAAAGAATCGAATACCATGCCCAAAAACAAGGCCTTTTGAAACTACACTGATAAAAAAATCCGGGTAATGATCTACCCCTGCACTTAAAAACTTCTTCAATAAACCCTTGAAGGGTTTATTCCACTGTGATGAACCCTTTTAGCGTTTAGTAGTCGAAGGGTTTATGAAACTATGGGTTTATAAAAACTCAAAGGGTATATGAAGGGTACATAAGGGTTTATTATTCTATGATTTTACGGTAAGAGTATTTCCATCAACAGATGATGGTAGATTGTTATTCGCTTTCAAGATAGGGGTATTTTATTACTCGTTTTCGGGTTTAGTATTCTACTTTTTCGTTAAGAGGGTATATCACTCTGCCTTTCTGGGTATAGTATGCTACCCTTCTCAGAAATGGTTCATTATTCTACGCTTAAAGGTAGATTCTATTACCATGCCCTGCGAAGGGTTCAGTATTCAACGTTCAACAGTTGATTCATCTACGTCTTAACAAAAAGGGTTTAGTATTGTACGTGAATGCTCTATTCTATACCTTTTCAGAGACAAGGGTTTTGTATTCTATCGACTGACATCGACTGATATACCTTAGCATCTCCAGGGATAGTTCCATCGTCGGTTGAGGGTTGATTCTAGTTCTTTTTTTGTTGAAAAAAGTTCATTATTCACCGTACATGGGTTGATCTTTCCGCTCCTTCGTTAAAAGGGTTTATCATTCTACTTACAGAGATTGATTGTTCTACTTTTTGATTGAAAAGGTTTATTACTCTACACACAGGGGTTGATTCTTCAACCTCTCTGGTCGAAGAGTTTATTGTTCTACGTATATGAGCTGATCTAGCCCTCTTTCAATTAGAAGGTTTATTACTCTACGTAAACCGTTGATTACTCTACCTCTTCGTCAATAATGGTTTATTATTCTACATATAAAGGTTGATTCTTCCACCACTTCGTTCGAAGGGTTTATTATTCTACATGTAGAGGTTGATTCTTCCACCACTTCGGTGGAAGAGTTTATTATTCTACGTTAAGAAATAGACTATGTTATCTGTTCCTAAAAAATGGTGCATTATTCTTAATTTAAGGTTGATTATGTTTCGATTAGCCTTACAAAAGTTATTAACAAATATTTGTAAGTACATCAGACAATGGTAAGTGTAATACTGGCTATTGGCATGCATTAGAGCTTCGCTAAATAAAAGCGTAACATGAAGTATGCGAAGCACTTCTTTTTTTTATCTCGTCCCAAGTCCAGAAGAATACAAAAAGAACACGTTCAAAACATGCTTTTGGAACGATACGAGCAGTACATGTACGAGCATGTTTCGAATGTGCTAATCCCAATCAGCTTCTAAATTGAGTTAATATACATCTTCAGTGAACACAAAGATATTTTTCTACTTTTAATACTTTTCGTTTATTGCCACATGAAACAATAAAATAATATTCGTACAAAAAAGGAATACCAGATCGACTGAGAAGAGTTACAATTATCGCATACAAAAGCAACTAGAGATACACTGAAAAAAGTTACTACACGGAACTTTTGAGGTTTCGTATTCAAAAGGAATATACCTTATCTACAATTTGCTCGTCAGCATATTACCTTTCAAAATAATAATTTATTTTTTCAATCTTCTAGAATTTTAGAAGAAACCCATTCACACTCATCGAGAGAATCAGTTTCTCAGTTTCTTTCCAATTTCTAAAAGGTTCTTACATTTTACAACCGCTTCCCTGCTTCACAACGACATCATGATCTCAGTTCAAAACATTTCAGAAGAACGTTCTCAATCATGAGATAGCATTGATGAAAAATTGAAAAGCTGAAAAATCAGATTTCTTATTTCAACCCCGTTCCAAATGCTGATGAGAGTTTGTAATAGGTTATCGAGGTCCAAGAGTCCGAATATGTTATCAGTTTTCCTCTGGGATTCTCCATTAATGAGAAAGTCCACCGATCACAAGTTCAAAATTCATAAGGTAGACTCTTTTATTTCAACTCGCCGCTCAACTCTGATGAAAGTTTGTAATAGGTTATGTATGTCCAGAAATCTTAATTGGTTATCATTGTTTTTTGATCCGATGATTCATTGATTGGAAATTGGGACGACGAAAAATAAACGTTTTCTTGCACTAAAATTTGTGTTTAAAGGATTGTTGTTGACATTTTGTGAGCATATATTAGCAAATGTTAATACCCTACTCTTTGTTGAGGCGGAAGTGTTTAATAATGATGGGCGATGTGGATATAGATGCTTTTGCTGTCTTTTTAACTCTGACGTGAAAGATGCCTTAAGTTAAAATTATTTTACAATCAAAAAGTATTTGTTAGCTGTACAATTAGGGAAGGACTGGAGTAGCTATTCAGGCGTACGATCAATCGGTCGAACTATCGATATTAGCATCTGCAAAAAGATAGTTCTGCTATGTTCAGTCGAGAGTCAGGCGACTCGATGCGAGAATCGTTGCTTCTTTTATTTGTATTTGGTTTAATTGTGAGATCAACAGATCGTAATGGTAAGTTCCATTCTGATATAGTACAACCTGGTGAAATATTATAGTTCTATTTAGATCGATTCTCAGATCAACAACTACTAATGGTGAGTCGGTTCTTTATAAGTGAAATGCTGATGAATTATTTCATTTCTATTTAGATCAATCCTCAGATCAACGATTAGTAGTGGTGAGTTCGATTTTGAAAGTTACAACCTGATAAATTATTTTATTTGTTTTTAGATGAAACATCCCATACCGATCGCTCCACCCACCGGAATCTGGAGAAACTGGTAGAAAATGCGCCTGAAAGTCGCTGTATTCTGTTGGAAAACACATGGTATCTGTGCAGCATGGAAGCAGCATCCCGGTCGCAAAGTTTCCTGATCTTTCTAGTGAGCTCGGACCAACTTGCAATACCTTTCGGCTAGATGCGCCGGAAATCGTTCAAAAAATTTGGAAAGTTTGCGGTCGGAATACTGCTTCCATGTTCTTGTGATATTCTGTGCTCTCCTACAGAATACAGCGACTTTCAGACATCTTTCCTGGTGGTTTCTACTTATCAACCATTTAGACTACCCTTCGATCAACCTATCTGCAGTTGAAAAAACTGATCAACTCTTTGCACTACCCTTCGATCAACCTTTGGGTAGTTGAAGAATCTAATGAACCCTTTAAACTACCCTTGGATCAACCTTTGGGTAGTTGGAGAAACTAATCAACCCTTTGGACTACCCTTCGCTCAACCTATCTGCAGTTGAAAAGCTGATCAACCCTTTAAACTACCCTTGGATCAACCTTTGGGTAGTTGAAGAAACTCATAAACCCTTTGCACTACCCTTCGATCAACCTTTGGGTAGTTGAAGAAACTAATCAACCATCTGAGCTACCCTTTGATCAACCTTTCTTTAGTTGATTGAACTAATAAACGCTTTCTAGTAGCTTTAGTGAAGGTATTTCATCTTTATATATGATTTTATCAACGAATATGTGTGTTGAAGTAAGTGGGTTTATAAATGTCATCTACCCTTAATGAGGGTTTATGAAAATGCAACGTATGATATACCCTTTTAGAGTTTCTCAGCCCAATAAACGATTTGATAAACCTTTCCACACTCAGTATATCAACTTGATAAACCCTTTTATTTAGTCTTTTGATGGGTAGATAAAAGGGTTTATCACATCCTGATAAACGGTCAAAAAGGGTATATCATACGTTGCATTTTCATAAACCCTTTAAGAGTTTATCATTACGCGGATTTTTTTTTATCAGTGTACCTTTAACTCCTTATACATATGTCACATGTTCTTATCTAGTTCTTTTCTCGCACTCTCGATATATAACTTCTAAATAGATATGTCTAACCCCCTACATATATATGGTTATGAGTCGTTTTTTGTATGTGTTACTGTTATATCTAGAGTTGTACTCATTTATCGAAAAATATGCTCGTATATCTACTACTAACCAGTATGTCTGTCTGTATTACCTGTGTTAAAGTAAAAATGAAGAAATATTGTATTGTTTTAAACTAAGAACAACGCGAACATAAAAAGGATCACAAAAATAAATACACGAACACGAACGATGTAGATCTGTGTGTGGAGCGTTCATCATATAATACAAATGGAAGTCAACAATTTGCGATGACAAATATTTTCAACTAATATGCATTGTAAAAACTATAAAAAAAACTCTGTCATATAATAATATTTAAAATACAAATATAGAAAAAAATGAATTAAGCGGATACTATGTTTCTTTCGGCAATATCTTAATGGTTTAACAAGTTTAGCGAGGAAACTTTGATTGCTCTATAAGTGAAGTGTTCTCTATTGCCAAAAGAATTGACTTCGTATAGAAAAATAGATAATTTAGAAATGGTGATGTGATATTCCAGCTCGATTCTAAACTGAATCATAAATATGTCAATGGAGAAAACAGTTAAGATCGGGCGACTTTCTGATTTCTGGGTATTTATACGAAAGTTCAAAAGATTGGTTCAACACTTTTTTGTCAGTATAATGTAATACTCATCCAGCAAGTACGACTTGCCAGCTGAATATTTCAAATTCATGGGCGAGTATTGGAGGGATTTCGTGTGTATATGTATGCTTTGCAATTAATCTGACGAGACACTCATTGGTACTTTTCTTTGGAGATTTACTTACTAGCGAAAGCCTGAGTACTCATTGTGGTACTGATATTCGTTTCTTTGTAGATGATTTAACAAAATACTCATGGATTAGAATGTAAAAAAACAATGATATACTCAAATAGGGCATAGAGAGAATGTGTTTTAATGACTTTTCAATTTTTTCCTCTATTCTTTTCTAATGAGTTGTTCAACTATTTCAGGTAATAATGACTTTAAAAAAGAAAAAAAGACTTTCATTTAGGTAATTTTTTCCTTTATGTTGAGATCAATTGTTTGTTTAAACGTATAAATGAAAACGCTTTCTAGTTTCCATTTCTGAAATTCAGATTAAAAATTTTCCTACATTAAATTACAGTTTTCAGTGAGATTGTGAAAAGCAATGAACGAAATTTTGGATAATAAGTTTTGCTATTGACTGATGGTGATTATTAATTATGAAGACGCGTGGATTTTTTCTATAGAAGACTAGTTAATCTTTTTTGTTCGTTTTTTTTTATATAAAAAATACATGAAAGATAGCAACAAGTCTAAAAACATTTTCCTTGATAATCACCATTGTATTTTTTCATCAACATACTTCTCCATTTCAGCGAATAATTTATTATTCGTTTCTTTTCACTTGTATTGTGCTGTTCTCATAAAATATCCTAATTTACTTACTCATGTACACAACGATAAAGTAAATCTACATCTTCAGAGAATAAAGAACGTTATCGGTTGTGGTAGATTATATAATCAGTATTAGCTAGTTTCTGAGGATCCTTAGTCTAATAATTATGATCGATTCTAAAGCATAACATATTCTATTAGATTATAATCGATATCACTTGATTTTAGATCATACTAATTTTAATGATTAGAGTTGACTTCAAAAGCTAATCGATTCTGGTAGATTATAATCGGCATCTCTTAATTTTAATCCTGAAAAAGTCATCAGTTACTGATGAAAATCGATTATTTCTGAAAATTGATTCTAACTGATTAATAAATAATCATAAACAAGCGATTACACTTCCTATTAATCGTTTTCATTCAATTCTAGTGAAAGAACCAATGATTGTCGATGAAAAAACATTGATTCCAAATCAAACACGAGAAGAAGTCGATCATAATCTTAAAATTAATATAAAAAAAAGCACAATTACTAAATTTTCATCGATTATTAAAGCTACGAATCGATGAAAATCATCTAAATCTTGATTTTTAGGCTTATGTTTTTTTACGTGGAAAGTATTTTTATATGAAGAGACATATTAGAGAGGCTATATGTTTAAGTACTTATATTGCTTTGAGTTGGAGGGTGTGACTGCGACTGAGGGCATGATCTTTCAGAACACACATACCGCTTTTTCAGATTCTTCTGCTTGAATGAATTTCAGATACAGGTTTTGTTCTCTCGTCGAGCTGAAAAGTGCATACATCACGTAGCATACGCGTCATTCTCGATGAAATGACTTCACCGATGGCGTGTCCACTATTCAAACATTGTTTTAGCTTTTTCGTTGAAGAACGATTCAAATTTTCTTGTAGATGTTGCTCACATTTAATATAGAAGCGTGATGCATTTTTTTCTATGCAATGCTACTATCTACACCATATATAATGAGTTTTATGGGTGAATCATAAAACCAGAAAACTGCTACAACAAAAAAAGCAATGTCCGTTACTTTTTTATTTTGATTGTATTTATGGCAATTTCAGGTCCTGTGTAGCTCTGTTCGTCTAGGTGCTTTATCGACTAATTTTCATGATTGTTCTTGTTACGGACTACTTGAATGGTATTTTGAGCTACTTCAAGAATTACTTTGATCTACTTTGACGTACTTTTCTACCTCGAGTCTGCCGTTTCTCCATTGAATTCTAACCATAAATGTATTATAGATTGATCGTAGTATCCATGACTGAATTGGTATCGTTTTATACAATAGCGATTTTAATCATCTGCCACGTATGGGTAAGCGGTCTAAAAATGTAGTCAGTATTGCTTGCAACTACAACGATTGCTGCTCATTGTTGCTATATGCCTATTTTATCTGCACTTAGTGCATCAGGAATTCTTTCTATAGACGCAATGAAGTGCATATTCCCTTTTGTTTTTCGAATGTTTATTTCAGAAACATTATGAGATCTCTATCATATATTTGCTAGCCGTTATGTTTGTGTTTCTTGTATCAAGATGTGACAGTAGGGGGTTGCTTCAATTCTCTAACTACACACCCACACCCTCCAAATTCCATTTTACTCATATGTTGTCACTTTTTTGGTCACATATTTTCTTATGTAGATTGCCAATGGAAATGGACATTTTCCACCAAATGAGCCTCGCTATCCATCATTGAAAACTCTAAAAATGTCTCCAGATTATGAAATTTGTGCAACTGCGAAATGGTCATCAACTGGAAAGACGGTTGCAGGTGAGAATGGCCCAGGTGCTAGTCTCAATCAGCTCAATAATCCATTTGGACTTCTTGTCGACCCGAATGATGATGATGCTGTTATAATAGTCGACCATGAAAATGGACGAATAATGCGATGGGCACAAGGTGAAATCAACGGACAGATAATCGCGGGTGGTAATGGAATTGGCAACAGAAGTGATCAACTTGCATTGCCTCGGTATATAGCACTCGACAAAAAAGGTACTTTGTTCATTACTGAGTACACAAATAAACGCGTAAGTCGATGGGAAAAGGGTGCGTCCAGTGGAGATATCATAATATCAAATATAAACGCTAATGGCATTGCTCTTGGACCTGAATCAGACGAGAAACAATCTTTATTTGTAGGGGACTGGTTCTCAGCATATATTCTGAAATTTAACAAGAACGGAACAGGCCGAAGGCAAATCGTAGTCGGAAGCAATGGCTCAGGAAGCTCTTTGGAGCAACTTTCTACTCGTAGGTATTTAAATGGAAGATAAAATTGCATTTTCAAAATGAGTATCACGGTCTCTTTTCCAGCGTATCAAATGTATATCGATCCACTGGGATCTATATATATATCAGAGTACTTGAACCATCGTGTAACAAAATGGAATGCTTACAATAGCAGTGATTGGGAGACGAAAGCTGCTCTTGTTGCCGGTGGAAACAGTAACGGTAGCAATTTGAATCAACTAGATGGAACTCTCGCTGTTACTGTTGATCAATCGAACAATATTTATGTAGCAGATTACGGAAATCACCGAATTATGCGTTGGCTCAAAGGAGCTCATGTGGGTGCAGTTATTATTGGCGGTCATGGCCAAGGTAATCTCAGTACACAACTCAATCATCCATACGATTTGGCTTTTGATCGCCAAGGGAATCTGTTCGTGAGTGATTTTTCCAATCATCGCATTCAAATGTTCGCCGTTGACAAGAGTTCTTGCAGTGGTAAGTTGCGTTCATCCAAAATAGATTCTCATTTTCTTCACTTTGTTTCAGGAGTTGCCTCGATATTGGGTATAATCGCTCGATTTAAACTAGTCGGCCTGACTATATTCATCATTCTATTCGACAGTGTTATCTGAATTTTCAGACAGTTTGTTTTTGAATAAGAATGGCAAAGATTTTGTTGGATCACCATCATAAAGTCAAGATTTACAAGTCGAATCTTGTGTTATGTCAGCTATTCTTCTAGGAACATAATTATTGATATAAATCTTTTGTATTTCAAAAATAGCAATGCTACCGAAATTCATTAGAAGAATAGATAATAACTATTAGTAATCAACTTAAAACGATATCGTCAAACATATTTTGAGTAGACCACTCGAAATCATCACTTATCTGGTGACCTAGAACGATTTGATAGACGAGATGTTTCACCATAATAAAGCCAGGAATTAATTTTATTGTTTCGCTCTGAAAGATGAAGTGAAATTTGTGTTCCTTTTTGCTTTTCCATTTTTATGAATATGAAGCTATCACATATAGTCGCATAGTATTCAAGTATGCCGAATAAAGTAAACGAATATAATAAATTACTCTAATTGATCTATTTGTAAAAGAGCTAGTGTAAGCTATTTGAAAGATCTTCTTAGCTTTTTCAAGAGATGATTCGCTCTTGAGAACTATATAAGCGTAATCATTTAGAAATTCAAATATGAAATACGAGAGATATGTTTGACTCACGGGCAAGTATCCTAGCTGTGTCATTCATATTGTCCGTGACAATCAGATAACCTAAGCTATTGAAATTTCTTTGGTTGATCTATATGATAACATTACTATTGATACAGTGCGTACTGAAAGTTTAATATATCTAGCACACTGGTATACAAGAAAAATTTCGTTAATGGAGTTTTTGTAAAAACAGAATAATTTATTAAGGTTTCATGGCTTGTAATTTCCACTAAGAGTCAACACATCTTTCTAGCAGACAATCATCATGCGCTAAGTTTGATGAAACTGTGATGATAACTGTCGACCAGATAGCCGATCCAAGCCGGGTTTTCACTCAAGAAATTGTTTTCTCAGGAAATAAAGATTTTTTACGGAGTACTAGTAACGGTGATTAGGGCCACGGAAACCGATTACCTTTGTTAGAATAGAGAGGAGTCGAAAAGCGATGAAATTGCAAGGGGGCAACGGCGGACTTTAATTAGCTCAAATTACCACCCAAGTAGCCCAAAGTAGGAACAAGCAGCTTAAAGTAGCTCAAAGTAACTTCAAGTCCAAAAGTCTGCTGTTTCCCCCTTGTGAAATTGACACCCTCAGAAACGTTGATTTCTTACAAAAATCTTAATAGAATTGTTTTCCAGGCATGATCTTCGGGCTTTTTCACAACAACTTTCGCAGATTTTTATTAAAGAAAATATAATTTACGTGAAATATAATATGATATTTTGAATGAAACACCCGATTTGAGTGGACTTACATGAATTTAAAAGAGGCTGAAGGTTTGGATGATAGTCTTACGTTTCCACCCACACCCACACCCACGTCAACAACGTAGTTCTTGAGGGTGTCGGCGTGGGTTAGAGATGTAACAATGCGAATACCAATAACAATGACAATAAATCGAATGGTATTAATTAGTATTGTTTCGTCTATATGTAGGTCTTGCTCTTCTCTTCACTCACACCTGCAACCACACCCGCAACCACACCCGCAACCACACATGCACACCCCAAAAAACTTCAAATTTCGGAGTAAAAACAAGTAGGATGATAAAGACCAAATATTTAGAACCTTAATCTTTTTTTTTATGCTGATGCTATGTCGAAAGGATGATTACAAAAGGCAGTCATATCATAAATAAAGTCAACAAACCGAAATAGGAAAAAACCAAAGCATCCACAAAATTTTGAATGCTTATCATCATAGATTGCGCGAATGATATTTGTAAAATATTTTCATTTTTGTGAGGTAGCATTTTAGCGGAACATAATAATGCATACAGGATCTAAATCAACCATCAAAATATTTCTTCTAGTCTTTCTTTGTATTGCACATAAAACAGAGACAGTTCAACTGCGTGGTATAGGCGATGAAGGGCCGCCACCTGTACCATTCCATCCGGATGCCATGTACATACCTCAGGTGATGAATACTGCTAAATATGGTTTACATAAATGTTTTGACTGTCAAAACATTGCAATCGTTGGAGGAGGTAAGTATATGTGTCCTTGTAAATATTCCAAGTACGAAAAGTTTCATGATGCAATAGTATTCTTTCAAATCAGTTGGTCTATTTGTTTCAGTAAATAGATTAACTCTAGCCATTTTTTTAGTTGTATAGATCTGACGTGTTCGCATTAGTGTGAACACCCACATAGTAATCATGCTCGTTTAAAAATACTCTTCATGGAATAATCATCCATCAGTTTATGTTGTTGGATTTCCAGCATGTTGTGAATATATCCTACAACACAATTAAGTAGCATCCAACCTATCTCAGTTGCATATTCTATTCGAAAGGCGTATTAGTCATGACTATCATGAACCAGAGAATACTTCGTACAAAAGCAATAACATCTAGAGGTGTTAGCCGACGTCTCGGTTGGCGGCGGCTCAGTCGCTCGGCTTACACCTCTAATAACATCAATCGAGATTTCTCACAGACCAGAATGTATATTTCAGGAGTGTCTGGTTTGATCAATGCCATTGAACTGTCTACGGCTGGTCATCGTGTGACTGTTTATGAAGCGAGTGATCAACTTGGAGGTCGAATTCTCACACACCGTGTGTCAGATAAAGGTTACATCACAGAATTAGGTGCCATGCGCCTACCACTGAATCAACACAAACTTACCAATGTGTACGTTAATGAACGATTGAAACTCAAAGTTACACCTTTTCGTGGATACGAGTCTAATGCCTTGGTTTATATCAACGGAAGACGACATAAATTCACTGAAAGGATTGTACCAGAACTATTCGGATTCAATGTGTACGACAATGAGATAAACAAAGTACGTATTTTTCATTCATTTTTGTTTACTCGCAATGCTTATGCAGGAAAATGTCGAAAAACTGAGCGCTTCAATCAGAGTTCAGAGCTTTTTGTGTCAAGAACATGAAAGTCCAGACCAACTTACTCACAACTACGTCTTTAAAGCGGAAGAAAAGAGTTTCAGTCAGACAATATTGATGAATCTTCTCGAAAGTCTCTATGAGTGTGTTTATTCAGAATGGACTTTATTACAGACAGTCGATCAGTTATGGAATGTGGCGATCAATTCGGTGAACTATAACAGCTATGACGAGTTGAAAACGAAGTATGATAAATATAGCATAGAAGCGTACTTTCTGGAGCACCAGAACATGTCCCGCGGTGCGATTGATTTTATCTCTCTGATGTACAATGTTGACATGCAAACGAGCCTCATTGAAATGGTACGGAGTAGTTTAATATTGACTCTCACTCCTGAATACACACAAATCGATGGCGGCTTTGATTTGATGATTCAAGAGTTAGAACAAATTTGTAAACGTGTTTCCGATAATCGCTGTACGATTCAAACAAGAGTTCCCATTAAAGAAATTCACTACGTCGAAGATGCTGCGAATGAAATGATTCGTTCTTCGGTGCGCTTAGTTATTGGTAACAGCGGTAATACGGCTACTTTTGATTCAGTCATTGTCACAACAACTGCACGAGCAGCAAGTCTCATCAAATTTGAACCACGAGCTTTGTTTGTCAATAAATACAAAGCGTTTCGTCAACTACACTACGATTGTGCTACAAAAATTGCCCATTCATTCAGTCGGGCATTTTGGTACGAAGAAAACATTCGTGGTGGATCTTCGGTGACCGATTTATCTATTCGATTCGTATTTTACAACAATTTTAATAGTAGTGCCAATGACGTGAACGATGGTGGGTTTATTCTAACTTCCTACGTTTGGGCTACCGATGCTTTGTTGTGGTCAGCGTTGACCAAAGAGGAAGCGTGCGAAAAGTCATTGCAAGATCTCATGCAGCTTCACAATCGAGTTGATATTCATTTGTTGGTTACAAGTTGTGAAGTAAAAAATTGGTGTACAGATCAGTATGCTATTGGTGCGTATGCACTATTCACTGCAAATCAAGAAACAAATTTAGACGAAGAATTAGGAAAATCAATAAAAGATACAGTACATTTTAGTGGCGAACATATCAGCTTTGTACATAGATGGATCGAAGGCGCAATACAATCATCCCTACGTATTGTCATGCATATGCAGGTGAGTAATTTTCAAGTCTGTTGTGGAAATGAAATGTTTGCTCGTTTTTGTTCTTATCTTGAAGACCTTAGAATTCACTGATGATGATGATGATTTCTGAAAGAGCTTTCATAAATTTTCGGATGTTGATATTCTAGGAAGAAGAGTTTGATGTAGTAATCGTTGACGGTGGTGTGCTTGGTATGATCACAGCTTTAACTTTGGCGAAAACATGGAATGTTAAACGTATTGCCGTTCTTATGAGTGAAGATAGCGAAAAGTTATTAGAAGTTGCTCCATTTCATAGTGTCGATGAAAAATACTACTTGAGCAAAGCGAGCCAAATAGTTCTTCCTCTATGGCAAGAACTTGAAGCGATGCTCAATGTACCAGCAGGTTCATTACTCAACACCCACAATGGCTTCGTCTACTTGGGTCAGTCTTCCTCGAAGATGGCTGAAATCTGTCGAAATTTAACGATTTCCAAGTGTACCTTACTTTCGTCTACCCAAATCTCCGATGGGCGTCCATTTATCAACATCAATCAACCTGCTCTACGCCTTGTTGAATCTGGTTTTGTAAACGTAACTTTATTAGATAGCGCCCTAAGAATATTAGTAGAAAAAACGCCCAGTATTATTCTACGTGACCGAGAAACATTTTTCAATGTCAAATACATATCAGGTGTTTCACATGTAAGAATTGAAACTAGTCGGGGTTCGCTGAATGCTTCTAAAGTGATATTTCTTCCCGGTGTTCAAACTAAAGAGATGATGAACAAATTTGGCCTTAATTTGAACATCAACTTATACGAACTACCTACAGGCATACGTTGTCCAATGCTACCAGCTTCAAATATTACTTCAACAATGCCAACTTGGCTATTTGCTCCGAATGATGACGATCACTATGCTGGCTATCCACCTGATGGATCAGGCTACGTCTGTATTGAGCCGCGTATTGTCAAATCAAAAATGCAAAAGCTAAACTCTTCATATGAACAAACGAACAAACCAGATCCAGAGATTTTGAAACGTCTTTTGACCTGGGTTAATCAACACATGAGCGTGGCAGTGGATTCAACGAACGCTATTACTGCCAACGACACTGTCCTTGATACAATCTTGTCCGACGATGGTTTCATTCTAGACTACATTCCGGGATTCGGACAGATGTTTGTATTGGGCACCCATAGTTGGTCTGGGGTACAATACATGCCTCTATTTGCACAAATTCTAGCTCAACTTGCAACTAACAATAAATCATCCATTTGGCCTAGTCATTATGCATCACTCTTACCAGAATTTTCAGTGAATCTAGCAGGACGAATCATTACTTTAAATCCTCTGCCAAGTCGAAACACATCGAAAGACTCTAGTTCAACTCTTATTTACTCTCTGATTTTGATACACTTTTTCATCGTTTTCTACTCTTATTATTTTGCGATATAAACCTACTTAGTATATGCTTAAGAAAATAATGTTAGATGAAGGTATGCGCATACGGGTGTGTGTAAAAGTGTGCTTGTGGGTGTGAATGAAGGAAGTTATACCCACACATTCTGCCACTGCCAGATGCTAGGACATATAGGAAATAGAACAAACGAAAAGAAAAATTCCATGAATATCGAAAATTGTAAAGGACGAGAGATAAATTTAAAATATCGATCATATGTCTCTTACAACTGCTCGTAATAAACAGATGGTGTAAACTCGAAAGACTTTAAAAATTATTATTCATCGTACTTTTTGGTAAGAAGAGTCATGTTAAAGTGCTATCTTCGATGTCGATCGCATTACTTTATTAGTAATAATAATAACAACAACAAAAACAACAGTATGTTATCTGTATTTCAGATTCTAGAAACACTTGTCATATATATATATAGCGTTTTACAGTTTCAATCGGCTGTATAGATGCAAATAAATTTTGATTGATGCAATGGATTACTTGTTTGATTGCATTAATTGTCATTGTAAAATTCTTCTTTGCCAGCACCTTCTCCAACATTGAAATCTCGCATTCCATCGATCGCGAGACATAAAATGAGTGAAAGTCCAATTTCTTTATCTTTCGCCTAATTGGCAACTACAACAGTAAATGCATAAGTATCGAATATAGGTAATCTTGAGGATCTAGGTGAAACTGGGTTAACATGTGCAATCAGCCGTCGTTTCGGCTGCCTATCAGAGAAAATTTGAAACATGAACTCAGGTGAATGAATCCGACTCTCCGACAGAATCCGATAGGATTCCTGAACACTGACCTATTTTCGGTTCCGACGGAAAAAATCATTTTTTTATTCACGATTAAATAAGCATTTTGAGCCATCAGAGTATGGGTGTGGAAATAGATTATTATTACAGACTCCCACACCCTCAAGAAAAAGCAATGGACAGATACATTTTTTACAAAATATTAAAAATACTCGATGATTCTTACTTGTCGAACACTCAACAATAAGTCAATAGCATTCTGTTCCAAAAACAACATTTCACTGAATTTTCTCTAAAAATAGATTTATCCAAAACAAAATGAAAAACTTTTTATGATCATTTTATAAAATATTTTTCATTATAACTATATCAAAGACTTTATTATTAAGCATGTAACCTTAAAGAAATTTAGTTTTATAGAAAAATATCAATAAAAGATCGTTCACCTTGTTTTGAAGGAAGAGTGTGGTGTGAATGTAAAAGTGCATTTGACGGAGGAAATAAAAGATGGCATTCACATTCCATACTCGATAGAGTCAAGTTACTCTCTCATCCATATGAGTCGAATTCGATTTTATTGATTATATTGAAAAAATTAAGGAATATAAACTCTAAGATAGAAGCAAGAGCCTTTTGTCTAGAAGTTAATGAAACGTTTGTTCATCACTTGGATTGCTCTTATTGAAGAATACACGACTGTCATGTCTACCAGTCAACTGCTTTGGTTGTTTTTCTTTTGTTTTAACAAATGTTCTACCAATCAAATCGATAGAAGCATCCGTCATCATTGAAGATTTTCTTTCTTCTGCTTTTTTCTGTTGATTTTTATTTTTTGACTGTCGTTTTCGATTTTCTTTTCTAATATCACCATGAGATATATTGCTCTGAGTTTGTCGAGTAGAAATTTGTCGACATAGAACGTTCTTGTTAAATAGGTATGCCTAGAAGGAAATCAGTTATTCTATTTCAATCAGTGTAAAGGAAAATCAGAGTCTTACTTGTAATCGCTGTATGTTTGATTTATGAATATCTATATCTATGCTAGTTGGTTGTAAGCAGAATAGTTGTCCAGCATTAAGCAATACACGACGAATCATTGCCCATTCTGTATAAAAACAAAAATCATCAATAGTCTGACTTTTTTAAACAGAAATCAATACTGCATACTAACTCTTCAGAGATAATTTATCCGCTAAATTATGCGTCAAGAGAAATGGATCTTCAATTGCTATTGTTTGACGAAACCATCCTTTTTCTAAGCGTGGCAATGGTTCATATTGCCGAATAGTAACAACATTGTTTTTATAATCAAATTGTTCAGTATAATAACGTAAAAACTCAATCCATAATGTTCCTGATGATAATTTATTCAATCCGTAACCATTCCATACTTGATTCTGAGCAAATAAAACAAAGTTCATCGTCCAAAAACAAAACAAATTTTCAAGTAAAATAACCAATACGTACGAGTTTCTTTAAATCAGCGTAAAAGTAAACATTACAATCAGTACATTTTCGAGTAGTGCAAACATTGGGTGATTGACGATCGATTAACTAGTAAAAAAATGTAAGCAAGATTATCAACAACAGGAAAATATGCACTTGTTGCAGAATGGGTATAACAGGCGGTTGAATTTGTTGAAGAAAGTGTATCACCATGATCGTATATGCGTAGCTTGACAATGTTCCTTGACTTGCATCGCCGATATTACATGTCTGAAATACGGCATAATAATTAGAATTCATTTCACCGTATTCATTTGAGATTATGATCTATCTATATTTCACCGAGAGAATATAAAAAATTATTACATCTTACTTTTGCTAAAGTTTTCATTACGAAACCAAGTTCACCCACTCGTGGGTCAATGTCGGAGTACATTTTTATTAGACGAGTGTTTTCAATAGGCTAAACAGAAGAAAAACATTTTCATAAAATATATATTCAATGATATAATCAGAATCGATTTCAGATAACAATATCATTGACGAGCAATTAGCTGTAAGCGTTATGGTTTTTAATTAATAAGATGCATTTCGATATAATGACGCACCAGAATGTTATTAAGGCTAACGTCGAGTTCGATATTAGACTGAAGATACATTGATCGAATGATTGGTACTCTAGCATTCCGTACTAGTATAACATTTGTCAACATATTCTTCTGTAATTTCATTGATTGAGCTAAATTATCCAAAACTTGAATGGCAGTTTCTTTTTTCTAAAATCCGGAATCAAAATTGAAATCATGAATAGAAATGACATAAATCGAATACAAACGTTCAAATCTAACAGAACACAAATATCAAGATCACTCTGACGAAAACCGAATCCATTATAGAATGAACCATATGCACTCACATGACAATTAGGATATTTTTTTCGAAATTCTACTTCAAGATATTTTAAAATTGCTTCACGTTTTCTAATATCCTCATTGGTTGGCTTGCATTCTTCTACAAACGAATAAGGATGACGAGAAGAAAAAAAACAAGCCAAAATTGATATATGCCATGTGAAGAATTCTACCTGTAATTTTTTGACAAACATTTGAGAGTAAATCAAACCATTTCCTATCAATTTCATGCAAACCCATCATGTTCGGTAACGATGATTTGAGGCATTCAGACTTAATATGATTACTTTTATAGCACACTGTACAGACAAGTGGTGGACCCTTAATGATACCATCCGAATATCATATTACTATAATTTATATCAAGAACTTCGTACTTTGTCTGCCCCAAAATGTTCTGCTAGAAATTCGTGCGCCATTTGCCGGGAATTATTGAGTGAGATACTTTCCAATGATGCCAATATGTTTCCATCAATAATTTGATCAAGTTGAATCGATTGTGGAATTGGTCGTATTGTTGAAGGAGCAGAAGCAAGAATGTTTTCTGTCGGTGTCTTAGAATGAGATTCATCAATAACTTTGTCAAAATGTGACGACGCACATGACTCAGATGTCGGTAATAATTTGAAGTTATTAACAATTTCTCGCATTTTCCTATTGAACTCATGAACTATGAATAAATAATAATAAATTTATTAATATCATTTAACGAAGAAGAGAAAGAGAAAATGAAGTGTGATATCACATAGAAGCTCATTTTTTCTCTTTTGAGAAATTAACCATAAAAGAGTTTCTAACGGACAAAAAAATTCCTCTATTTTGTGTTATGAATCTAAGCATAGTTCTTTAGCGATCAATTTTAGAAAAAAAATCTTATATATTTCGTACGAATCATATCACTTTTTAGAAGTTCTATTTTCTTTTTAGTTTGATAGAATCTCATTAGATTGTGTTCTAAACCAATTTCGCCCATGATACTTCATTTACACAATAATAGCTAACATATCGCTTAGAGTGAGAATATAGCTGCATATTATATCAAAGCGTCTTTTAATAAAACTTCTTTTGACATGAATTACTTTATCAACTTTAATGATCAATTTCAATAAGAAAGAAGTATTGTTTACCTTGTCGATGGTACTCTAGTCTAAATGTACGCTTTTGATTCTCATTGAGATTCTCAACAAGTATTTCGAATGATATAGGATGCTCGATTATATCTTCCTCCAAATATTGACTATCGTCTGTATCTTCATCTTTTAACTTTAATTCGTTTGCGCTAGAAAAAAGAATTAAACAAACTGCACAAAAGCCATTTTTGTTAGCTTACCTATCGATTTTTGTTTCCTCATTGATGATAACAACATCAGGTGATACGCTAGGATTAATTTCAATTTCGTTATCATCGTTGTAGATACTGTCAGAATCTGTGTCAACATCATTCTGAAATTCTTCTTGAAACTCGTCTTCACTCACAACTGATTTATCTAATACTGGCAAGAAATTGTTATCAGGTAGCTTAACTTTTGGTTCAGGCCAAAGGTTTGATCTGTTGTCGAATGTCTGCTCATATAATTGTCGTAGGTCATGTTGTGTAAATTTTACATTTCTTGTTCTTTTTGATACTAAAGCAGTAAAAAATGATTTGCACGATTGAGATACTTCCGTGATTATTGAATTATTATTTGTTTGTTCTTTATTGCTGTTTTGACAGAAATAATTCAATGCCTTTCGAAATGTTTGTCGAAAGTATGCAAATGAAGAGTTTGCTTTCATTGTGTAAGCTAAATTCCTATTCATATATACCGGATCTATAAGGCAGAGAAAACAAAGTTTAATTAATAGCAATTTCAATTGATAATTACCTGCACAAAATAAAGTTCGACAGAATTTTTGTTTTTCATCTTTTAGAATTGGCATTCGTGTTTGTATCGAAACAATACATTGTTGAATGTCAAATTTTGATATATAGTAAGAAAGCAGTTGAAGAAAGAGCATTTCAACAGGCGTCTTATTGTCAGTTTTCCACGTACTAGCGTAATCGTTGCAAATACTAAGGAAGTCATTATGGTGAGCATCGCTCATTATCATCAGTGCATTATCAACTCCATAAATCTTTGTTTTTCAGCAAAAATAAAGAGAAGAAATTACGCAAACATGACAATCGAATGCTTACATATTCATGAAGACAAGGCACAATTGGTTCTTGAATTTGTTGAAGAAAATGAATGAGCATGATATGAAAAACCATTGGATGGAGTGTACCAAAATCAGGATTATCCAGAGTGCATATCTGAATTGGACAGTAAACATATATCATAGTTGAATATGATGCAGTCAAAAAACAAATAACAGCTGACCTTGGCAAAAAAACGAAAGAGTCGTAATAGTGAAAGTACACGTATATCAAATTTCATATAGAGACGAACTATTTCAGAACAATTGATGCCTCGATTGTAATTCGATGTTACTCGCATGCGAAAATTTGTTTCTCGTACGAGAAAATCTATACAACACGGCTCATGGTCTATATTCAAGCGAATGTCCTGATACAAATCTAATCGAAAATACGATCAATGAATTATAAAATAAATATATCATTACATACTGGAATTGCGAATGATTTCGATTACTTCTCTAAGAATATTGTAAGGTAAAATTTCATTGACTTGAATATCAGTATCGATGACAACCTCATCTTTTAAACAACAAGCAAACGATACCGAACCATAAAGAATAACTTGAGCATCTAATTGAAAAAAAATACCTGAATCATAGATTTACAAGATACATTGTTAGTTGGTTACCTGGCTTTTTAGCTAAGATAATAGTTCGAAATTGGTTAAATAGACGTAATGCTTCTTCAAGACTTGTCCGAGATGAGTACTGTTCGGCAATGATTTTGTCAAAAACAAGTTTTAAACTTGCTAAATGTTCCAAAGTTTTCTGTTTAGGAAACATTGCAGTTTGATTCTTTCGTGACTAGCAAGAATGACACATTTCTTCATAAAAATAATCATAAATTAAAATAAAACGAATTCTGTACCTTATTTTGTGAATAGTAACGTTCATTTCTTTCGCCACGATTGTCTACTGAAACAAAACAAAGATTATTCTACAAACTTCTGAAATTATTAAAGATCCACGTACTTGATTTTTCTGTTTCGTATTTGAATCGTTCATTTGGGTGATAATTGTGCTTTTGAGTGTATAAGAGCTGTGCCGGAGAAATATCAACGAACAATTTAGTTTCATCCTGTCTTTGCATTTCATGCGATGGTGGTCTTTGTCGTTGACATTGTGACAACCACTGTGATTTGTAGTCATCATCAACATCAACGGGCATTGATTTATTTTGCTTCTTTTTGTCGCTGTAATATTTCAGTTTTCGTGTTGGCTGATTCATTATTGCGGAATGTGTGAAGAGAAGAGTGTGACGCTCAAATTAAACAATATCTGTCCTTGTTGTCATCTCGTTAGACACTTGTCGCATCTACAATATAGACAAAACATCTTATCTATATCATGACGGTTAAAGCATTTTTAACTGACAACATGCAGAGCATTTTAACAGTTCTCTCGATGAAACTACTTACGAATCCTACTTTAAAAAAAAAATTTCTTTGAAATAAGTATATATAAAACTATGACAATATTTGGTAAAGAATAATGCAATGTTGCGAAACTCATAATTTAAAAGAATGCTTGATTAAAGATCCATATTATAAGGGTTGAAATTATCTATCAACATTCGTCGAAATTAAACATAAGACATAATGAGAATCTGACTTTTTGTTGACGTTTGCAACGCATACAAATGTACGCAATCAAGAAGATCTGTTACTACAAATAACCTGCTAACAATATCATGAAAAACAATTCTAGACTCAATATGTGATTAAAAGGGATCACAAATTCTAATTAGTTGTTCATTGTAGTTTCTCTCGTGAAAGGTATGATCTTAAAAGCAAAACTTCATTGGGTTTTTATTGTTGCTTTCTTTACGATGGAACTGTTTGTTCTGTCACTTTATTTGCTTAAGCTGTAGTCGAATCAAATTATTGTCCTCGACAAAAATTTATCAAACTAAAGATATGAGCTGCGGATAACGAATCTGAACCGAGTTTTTTTTTAAATGGTAAGCTATTTGGATTATATGTAATTAGATGTTCGCAAGTCGAAATTTACGAAGAATTTGTTTTTTATTTTCTTGTAGTGATTGAGTAGAACTCATTGAGTTGTGCCAGAAAGCGCATGTTTCGAACTTGAAAGAGAAATCGATTTCATGTGAGTCAGAAATTCAGCTCTATTCTTCGAATATACCCAAAAAGAATCAAACTTTTCTTTTTTTTCTTCTTCGAAACGTATGTTTTCTTATGAAATTCAACGAGCTCGATTCAACCAACACAAGAAAATAAAGACTAAACTCATGAAATGTTTTGACTTCGGAACATCTTGACATAGATCAAATGCCTTAAGATGTAAATAACTCAATACGCCTTCGTCATCCGCAGCTCCTATTTTTAATTTGGTAGTTTCTCGTCGAAGACGATAATTTGATCCGAATATAGTTAAGTAAATCAACGAGCAGTACAAACAATTCCAATCATTATTATAAATAATGATTTTAGGTAGAAAGACAAGTAATAACCGTAGTCTCCTATAGATTGTTATGCGACTGTGGATGATACTATACATCACTTGTTCATGGGCATACACTTTGGCACACTCCTCGCCCCGCACAGCTGATGACTCGGATTCGAACTCTTGTAAAAGACTATACTTATTCTGCTGATAGCATATGTTACATCTACACGAATTTGAAAGTCATGTCTTCCATTTATTTGGACAAAGCCTAGAACTGCACTTCTCGTTTCATATCTAACCAGCATGATATTTTATGGTCGATAATAATCAAGTAAAAAATGAATAAATGCATATATTGACAAAACAAAACAGCACAACCCTTTTAATGATATTGATTGTTCGTTTTAAAAAGAAATTCCAATCCGAATCATGGTAAATTCTTTCTGTAGCTATGGGAGTGAATGACAGAAAGACCAACATTCTACACCCATAACTCTCATCAAATTCATATGCATTGCTTCCATATTCTCACGTATTATTAATCGGGGAAAAAACTAATTTCGATGAACCAAAAGCACTTTCGTACGCGTTCGACTTTCTACAAACTTTCACGCGAAAATAATAATAATTCTTAAACACTACAGATGATTTGCGTTCCGATGTTTCGAATATGAGACTCTTCCCGACTTGAAAAATCACTCACCCGTGTGTGATTCGTCCGTTACGTTAGACAAAAAATGAATCGATAAATGAATGCGTCGGGTTACGTAGACATACAACCGCAAAAAAAGCCAATGCAAGAATAGAAAAGAAAAGCACGTGCTTAATGTAATTGACTTGTTGATTTTCTTTGTAGGAACTATTTTTTTACAGAAGAAAAACAACTGCCAATATAAAAACTATTTCAAAATCGTTTACATATGCCATTGCTATTTTAAATATATCCTTAACTATTTGAATTGATTTGTAATTCGAAAGTTTACAAACTCAATATATCATCAGATCATGTTGAATTTAGACAAAAAAATCCATTCGACGATTAGGTATTATTCGTAGGTTTGTTTATGACTATGTGCATATAGTTTTCAATTTTTTACTTCATTAAAAGATAACATTAATGCCTGTAGTAAACGTTTAAAAGTGGATGATACAGAAAAATACTGAATGCTTATGCAACATCTAATAATAAATATTTCCATCAACTGACGATAAGACCCTAGCCTTAACTGATATTCTAGATAAACGTAATAACTTTGATATTGCAGATTTGTTGACTTCTGGCCTCGGATTGCACGTTTTTGAAAAGTAGAAATTTGCATAGGATCAAACTTTTTAAAAACACAGGAAAATGTAGAAGGCTGAAAATTTGTTGTTTGATTTAAAACTACATGTAACATTTAACTTTTTTGGAATCAAATTAATATGAGTACTAAATTTTTGCCAAGATTTCATTGCACTCCTTTATAAAGATACACGAAAAGAATCAGACATAATTAAATACAAACGAAATATGTTTATTTACATATTAATACAAAATATATCCGGGCGTGTGTGTTAGTACTGGTTCGTATTGCCTTTGCACTTACATTCACTTACACTCTAACCGAGTTTTAAACTTTTCAAAAACGGCATTTTGAGTTTTTTAACCAAGTTTGTTTAGATATTTTTAAATCTAACAATATATCAGTTAAAGTTTTGTTTAAAATAGATTTTCTTTTGTTTGCGTGCATGTTCATCGAAGAACTTAGTGGTAAACTCGAATGAAATTTTTTTGCATCCATTTATTATTGAATGTTGCCATGATATGATTAAATGAATTCAAAGACGCAACTGTTTGTGGTTTTAGATATATTTTTACCGAATTCAATAATAATATATTGAAAATAAAACAAATTTCATCGTCGAATTCATTTAATCATATCATGACAAAATTCAATAATAATGCATGTGAAAGTATTTCTTCTGGAAATTTCGTCCAAGTTACCAGGCTAGGGTATGGTTGGGCGTCGTCCAACTACCGGCAATTTGATTTTAAATAAACATTATGCATCACCAAAATTAGCCTTTCTGAAAAATTGTTAGGGCACCACCCAATCATTCAACTTAGTCTAGTTACGCCACTACGGAGTGGGGGGGGGGGGGGGCAGTAATGCGAGAAATAACGTCGTATATTGTCGTTTAGGGCGATCGTAGTTGATCGTAATTCAGACCGCAAGGAATACGACGAAATACTGTCGTAATATATAGTGTATCCGGCCGCTTACAACGTTCATAACGCTCGGCCTGAGATACTAGCTCTAGAAGTGTGTCATTTGGAGAAATAGCTTCACAAAAAATTGCAGTTTATAAGCGGCCCTGGAGAAATAAAGTATTTTTATGTCACAGGATCATGCAACCAAAACCTCTCTCTACAAATTCGAGACTTTACCCAAAAATGGTCGTTTTTATGGCATAAACATGGCAAAACAAGTCTCATCAAATGATGTTTGAATGAACTTTCTAACTGTCAGCTTTCGAGATACGGAAAAATAAAGTGTGCCGTAAACGTCACAGCGTTACGCTTCGACAAGATAATATACAGGGTATGGGCATTATAATCTCTCCCATTCACCCACGCACACGCAACTGTTGATTTTAGATTCTTGCTTCTTTTTTTCTCTCGAAGAATTGTTTCGTTACTTTTGCATAATGACAACATTTTACCTTTCTTATATTTCTTCTTCCGAGCTCTTTTCTTTTTCTTTTCTTTCTGTCCACTACGTTCTGCATTGGGAAGTACGGCTATGCGATATGAAAAATGAATCACAAATGTGTATGTATGTATGTAAATAATAATATTAAACAAAATTATATTTATGAAAGAAAGTACTTTTCATAAATACCTAAACACATCAATATTCATTTCTGTCTGATCTATATTGGTTGATATAGTTACTCTCAAATAACCATATTTTTTTACACTCGCGAATAGATGAAATTTTATGCACTGAAACAAAGTTGAGACAACTTGAGGGTCGATATAGACAACGGTGCCTTTCTCATTGTAATTCATGCAATAGCCTTTCCTTTCCATCCTCATTGGGCATAGAGAAGAAATGACATAACCTTGATTAAAAATTTTGTTCGCTATATTTTCTTCGAGTATATAATTATATACGTATATAAGTTTCATACTAAAGCTTTTATTGATGATTAAATGTGGTATTGTTTGTTTCGCATAAAATAAAATAAATTATGAATGTTTGTCTCTAATACCGTTCTATTTATTCATTGCTAACAGGTTCAACATCAATGTTCATTGAACATTTGCGATGAGATGCAATCTTAATACCACTTTGTTTGTGGTTATCTAATGTATCTTTATCTTTAGCAATTACTACCGCCAAATCATTAGCAGGACTGACGCGAATCTTTTTTGATAGATAAAAATGTAGCTGAGTAAATATTGCAACAAGCATTGGAGCCAATAGCAATTTAATTATGAGAAACAGCAGACCAAACACTTCCAATACGACAATCGTGAAGAGAAGATCGTGAAAAATGACTTCTGTTTCTTGAACGATCGGTTGCTGTAAATTTTTTATATAGAATGTATTCTGTCCTATTATAATACTTATATTGGTCTGCGATCGATAAAAGAATGTGTATTCGCTTTCACTTTGGAAAAGTTCAGTTGTGTCGAGATTGAATGAATATGCCCATATTGCACTGAATGTAGGTAATCGATTCATATTCAAAGGGGCAGTTTCATTAACGATTTGAGTTAATTGAATAGGAAAAACAGTTGACTGTGCCAGAACTTGATCGAGCGATGACGAGGTGAACGTTGAGGCGAAATTGAGTTCCATTAATGTGTACCTTAAAATAAATACAATCATTCTATTTCATAACGAGGATTAGCTTTTCGTCTTTATCCAATCTGAATAACATTCATAAGTGATAAACTCTATATGTGCAATAGATTTCTTACCGGCCATCTTCTTCCACTGCTGAAGGCCCACTAAGACCGACTCGAATGGCTCCGATTGTCTTCACTCCTGGTAATATGAGTTGAACACTAATTGTATGTACGGGGAGTACGATAGCCAAGCTTAAAGTAGTATTATTGTAATTTGTTTGACACCAAGCAATAGGGAATTGGATGGTCGTATAAGTAGTGATACGTTGCACATAGAAAGAATCTTGACAAGTGAATGCTGTTTGTACAAGATCGATATTGAGTGTAAATGGTTGAGCGTTAAGTAGATCAAAGATAAGTTGACTTTCATCTTGAGGACGACGAGAGTTCCATGTATTTTGCATCGTCGTACTGAACTTTGCATTGCGTAAAGTAGTATCACAGGCAAATGAACTATTTTTAGTAACGTGCTCAATTGGATATTGAGAAAGATACGCATTCGAAAAGGTACACGCTGACACAACAAGCACAATGATTGCAGCAGAGGCAAGACCACCGATCCACATCTAAACAATAGAAATAGATAGCTAACAGAAATATGGCAACCTTTCAGATACGGTACGAGTAAGAAAAGTATCGTGACTTAATTTATATTCAAAATCATTTCTAAGATTTTGATTCTACAACAATCTCAGATAAGACAAACAATATATTTTCTTAAAAATCAATACCAACTATGTGTTCTCTATCGAGTTAACTATATGAGAATTCAGCACGAACTACAAGACACTAAACGAATTTTCTTATTGCAAGTAATTCAAAAGGATCAATGACTCACTGGACATAATCCCTTGTGTATGCTTGCTCAAGTGTGTACGAGGAAACATTTCCAAATGCTTTGTCTGATTCGGAATGGTATTTTCCTTCATTAGAGACCAGCGTCGTATTTACTAGGTAGCTACGCATGTCAAGGGTAACAAACAGAAAAAGCAATCGAAACTTCAACTGTAGTAGAATTTCGAGTGATAATGAACGAGACTTTTATAAAATATGAAATGACATACCTCTCCTTTACCGACAAGGTCTACTCTTCGAAACCATTGTTTGGTTTGATTACGTATAATGTGATGGCTAGGAAATAATTTCTCGGATAATGTCATTGCAATCACCACAATCAATGCAATGAATATGACGAAAAATACCCATGTCAGAGGTGACACGAGTGCACAATGAACCGATTTGAAATTGAGGTTGAACATGTTCTGCATGAGTATATCATCAAAGACGGTATTATCGGGTGACTCTGGATACGCTTGATTTTGGCTGATCGATGCGAATTCTGAATACATTATATTTCCCACAGCTCCATACGGGCAATAGGAATTTTCTGATGTGCATAGTGAACAGTTACTTGATCCTGAGCAAGGATAGCATAATTCAACTCCAGGATAATCTCGATAAGTGCCAACAATACAAGGAGCAGCGATCGATGAGTATGTTGTAGCATTTGTATTTGGATAACTTCCTGCGGGTGCAGCAATTATGGCCACTGCGTTGCCTAAAATATCGATAATACCAAAACTCCCATTAGATGAAAAAGCAAGACGAAGAAAGAACGCGGTAATCAATGGATTAAGAACCTGTTGGCTATTCGGATAAATAAGAATCGGTAGTACTTCGTTTGAAAATCCATTCGACTGAATATCGTAGACATGGATTGATGATGATATCCATTGATAAGTCGAATATTCATAACTATTGGCAAGAATCACTGCCTTATGACCATTGCCATCCAACCATCCAACGCTCTTCCCGTAGCCCATTAATCCAATACCGTTGTCACGAGTACCTATCGGATTGTGAGTATCATTCAAAGAATACAGTAAAACAGCATTGAGTGATTGTATGCCTATAAGTACGTATCCAGCGGGCCAAGCAACACTTACTGACAGAACTAGCGGTGATGTATAAACCTGACTCTGCGAAATATAGCGAATGGAACGTGGATCAGTCCAAGAAAATTGTAAGATATTAGCAATAGTAAAAACTTTTATAATAGTAGGACATGATTGAGATGCATTTAATTGAATGAAAAATCCACACTCGATTGCGACTGATGGTGTCGATTGACAATATCCAACCAACACAGCATATTGATAATTCGAGCCTACATCCACTGCTCGAGGAGAAATTCCTAGGGTGTTTGGCCAAACAAATAATTGAATTGCTGGTTGTAGTTCGTAATATAATATAAAGTCATCAGCAAAGCCATAGACACCAGTACTTTGTTCATTTATATCAATCACATAATTGTATTGTGTTGAATAGTTGGATACAATGCTTTCATCTTGCAACTCAAATGTACAATTATCATTTCCAATAAAATAACCCATCAAATTATTGCCTGGTAGATCAATGCAATTGTAGACGAATGAAATATCATTTGTAGATGGAACAATAACATTATAAACAACGTCACATGTTGAGGAATTGAACCAAAGGATACAGTTGTTAGTCCCGTTATTCGGAAGTAGAGAGATAAACCAACCCTCAAATAAATTGAAGGCACTAACTAATATACGATCATTCATTGCAATTTTAATTCCATAGAGATCATTGTCAGTTACTACTGCTGTGTACGTGAATGCAGGATAGGATGCAATCAAAAAGAGCACAATACTGATAAACAACATGGCAATTGAAAGAAAGACTCAATTGTTTCTATGTTAATAACAGTCGCTTTTTTCTCATCTATATAGTTCCGGCTTCATTATTTTGATAGAAATTCAGCAAAAGTCATGAAAAAAATAATGAAACTAGTCTACAGCTAGTATCAATGAAAACTCTTTTCCATTTAAGTGCTCTTACACTAATTACTGATGACCAAATAAACTAATTCACCAATCATATATTTATTTCACACAAAAAATATACAGTACAAGCTTCCCGTCTGTTACATAAGGCTATGTTTAGTACTGAAGTAATATAAAAGAAATTTCTAGGTAATGTATACATTCTGTTTTTACTCTTTCACTTTTACTTTGTGTTCTGGATATTGCACTGCGAATAACGCCTAAAGAGAATGATGGAAAATTATTGTTTCTATATATGACTTTACTATTAAAATATCTTATAAAACAGCTTGAAAGCCTCACTGTAGTCTTTTAGGTGAGATAACTAAATAATTGATGAATTAGTTTACTTTGCCATATTAGTTCTTCGTATTAATCAAGTTTTACTAAGACATAAGAATTTATTTTCAGCTCACAAATCGAAAAAATACTAATTCCATAGCTGACTCTTGAGAATGCCAGTGTGTGTATCTTTCTAAAGAGAAACCATCGTGGATTTTGACTGCTGCTCAAAATAGCAGAGAAAAGAAGGTGATACTTTTAAATCGCTCATTTTTTCCCTTTTATTTGATAAGAATTATGCGAAAATTATGAAGTTTTATAGAATCGATGCCATCAATTGCAAAATTATCTGGATAACAATGTTGCAATGAAGGCTTTGAATTGATAGGAGGATATGTGATGTTTTTCTCCCATATCTTTGTTTAAAAGATTTGCAGTGATCGAATGGGATAGCTTAAGGTGAAATTAAGTTGTGTTTTGCGCCTTGTTGCTTGATATAATGATTTGCAATGTAGGTGATTATCAACTATTTCATTCAATTTCAAGAACCAGTTGAATTCTTCACTTATTAAGGAAATACATTCTTTGGAGAGAATGAGTTTATTGAGAAAATTTTAAAAAATGAATATCTCCACGAGTTGAAATATTTTTATGCCTAACCTCGCAGACTAAAAGAGTTATGATGCCTACTGATTTCAGTGAAAATTTCTTCTTGGACAAACGTTCACAAGTTGAGAGATCAAAATTTAATCACCAAAGATTATATTTTCTTATTTAATTTAAAAAATTCATACTCAGTACTATTGTCTGCGAAAAACAGCTATCCTAGTCTTATTGTTATCCCGTAAATGTGAACAAATTATGAAGTGAAAAATGATCAAGTAGTTCCAGATGTTCCTCGGTAAGAAAAACAGTTTTGATTCCATATATAACGCAAATCCGCTGATTTACAAAATTTAGGTGGCGTGAGTCGCCAATAAAACGAAGGGAATTTCCCATCCAACATATGGATCTGACAAAAAAGAATAATTTAAACAAATGCAAAAAGTCTATCTCGAGAGTTTTTTTAGAAACACCAGACATGATTTAAATCGGCTTTTGTATCATAATTGCAAAAGCTTGAGTTTGAAGAGTAGTTACATTTTTGTGATGCACTCTTTCTTAGATAAGTAAATGAATGAAATGAATATTTATTAAAATGACAAAATCTCTCTCTCTATATATATATATATATATAAGATAAATTGGCCGCCATCTTTGTTTGGATGGAGTCGTATAGCTGGAAACAAATGACTCGTAATTGTAACGTACAAATATATATAGTGAAAGTCTTTCTTTTTACAAAGTTTGGCATTGATCAACTGCATTTAGTAATTGAAATAAACCAATGGATCTTCTACAAAAGAGAAAAATATTTCGGTTGTTTGCAATTTTATTCAACATTGATATACAGTGTGGGTCATAGATAACTTAACTTAAATAAAAATTAGCAAATTTTCGTCATTTTTTTATGGCAAATTAATGAAATTTTTCAAAAGTGATAAAGAGTGTAAGTCATTTTTCAGCTATATAAAAACAAAACAGAAACTGTGAAATTCGACCAGCTTGTTCGGCGTTCTATTCTCCATTGAAATGTGCCATTTATTTTCAATTCAAAACTAAAATACGACGTAAGTCTTCTTTTAAAGGAATAAAGTTACTAGTGCCATTGGATTAGATACAAATTGAACTGTATCTCCTGTTATTTATTTTGATATGTAATAAACTATTGGGAAGCTTTTACCATGCAGTCTAGCTATAGAATGTAATAAAATGAACTTATCAGAAATTGCTATGACCGACTTGCATTGTTTCGAGTTGATTGTAGCAAAAGGTTGCAAACTGAAAATTGGACAGTTTGCGGTATTTATATGAAATCAGTAGCTTATGAGTATTAAAGTCAAGAGGTATGGTTGACATGATAGTATTACTTATTTTTCATGAGATTTTATCACTTTGTTATATATGGGTTGACGAAATATGCTGAATTTGAGTAGCTACTTAATTCGAGTTGAAATTTTAAAATTTTAAAAACACTTCATCCACGTTTGCTAAGCCAAAGCTGACAAAGTCACAGTTAAAGTGTAGGATGAATTGAAATTTCTAAGCAGATGAATATTCATAAGTGACAAAGAAAGATCCATTTCGAACATTACCATCAGTAGAGATGCGTTAAGGTCCCTATCGAGGTCGAAAATTCCGGCCAGCAGATCCCTGCCAAGTTCCGGTGCTTTCCGCCAGGAATTGAACAGAAATCAGCGGAAAAGATCTGAAAATTTTCCAACCGGAATACTGCTTCCACAAAATCAACGGAATTACCCGGAACCGGATGTTTCCAGGCTGGACTGTTCGACCTGGGTAGTTACCATCCTCATCTAGAGTGGTCCCTTAAGGTGAATTGCTTATCAGGTGAACGAATAGAATCTGATGATTTTCTGATCTTTTTTCACGTAAGGACGAATAGGGACTAAACTATAGATATATACCTTCTGTGAAAACACATGTCGCCACATTGTGTTTGATTGTTTCATGTAATGAATAAAAATCATACTTTTTGTGATGCTGTTGCTGGTGAACTCGAATATGAATGAACAGACCATCACCGATGGATACTTTCATGAAATAGTTGATACCATAAGCTACGTCTTCTTCAGCATACTTTGTTACTCTACATACGTAGTTGAGAAACAGAATATCATTTTTACCGTATTATAAAAATCATAAGAGACTCACTTCCAATTCGCTATATGTTTTTCCCGGTGTTCTTCAGAGAAGTGGTGCACATGATTTTCATGATGCTTTTTATGTAGAGCATGAATGGCTGCATGCTTGATCTCAGCGATGTCACTATTTAGAGTGTAATAAAACTTATGACAGAAGAATATCGGTCGTATGAAAAAATGGCTGACCTTAATTGTTGGATTTCAGGCGTTGCATCCTGTAGAGAGAAAAAAAATCAAGCAGAGTATAAATATTTTTCAAATGCGACTTTTCTGTGAACGAACCATAACAGGTCCCATATTATTGCAGTGTTCATCAGACATTCCTGCGTGTATGTAGAATAGTGTAGTTTAAAAAAACTTGTCAGAGTAGCTGAATATAACTTTTTTTCAATTGTGTATGAAAGTGTTTGCCGCACTAGTTACCTGTCTCCAAGCAAGATGGAAGAAAAAAAGAAACAAATTATTTGAACGAAGAGAAAAGAAAATAGGCAGTCAACGTTTACATTAAAAAAATGTCTCTTTTCTTTCGTTTTCTTTCTTTTTGTCGTGGCCGCTTAAAAGGAGAAAAAAAGAGTTAGCCTTCTTTTCAGGCGTAACTTTGAATTGTTTCACATGCAACTCAAATATTAATCAGAAGTTAAGGTATGCTTACCTTTTCATCGATTCAATACTAACGTGTAACCCAAAAACAATGGGGATTTGTTTCCCTGAAAAATTGTATATAGATCTATCTTGTGAAAATATAATCAAAATAACGTTCTTCTAATAATATTACACATTTACAATATCAACAACTCCCAAAACTACTTCCAAAAGAAACTAACTAGAATAAATGACTTTGGATATTTTTGACCTAAACCTTTTTTTATCATTTATTGTTTTATTTTCGTAATTAAAAAAATAAATGCAAGAAACATAGTTACTAAATTATTGCTACAGACATACAGTAAAGTGTAAACATCGTCGAGTTTAACACCAGTGAACTTGTTTGCAATCATATCTCTGGAAGTTTCTACAAAACTATTTTGAGAACTTTCTAGTAGACTAGGGAAGTTGAGGGTTGCGCAAATACAGATAGAATTTGTACTTCGCCTACAAAGGAGGGCTATTAACACAAAAAATGTATCGGTCTGTATCGACATCTATCATGTATCGGGTGAATGTACCACTGGCGGCTCTTAATTGTTTTGTGGAATACAAGTTTTATTTGTATTTGAGCATCTCTAATCTTTAAAGATTGCTGAATGAGTTTTGAAGTGTGTTGGGATTTTCTAGAAAACGGATTTTTGTTTTTAGACAGTAGTTGATTTATCATTCTAATTTAAATATAACACCTTTTTATTGCTCGTCTAATGTACGGCTTTAGTTCTCATCTAACCATCAAGTGATCATCATATCTTTATTTAATCTCTTCACTTAAGTGAATGTATTTGAGCTCCACAATAAAAAAAACGTATACGCTTAGTTTTTACTGCGATCAGAATTTGAAATGCAGTACTGTGTTTCATAATCCGACGTACGTTGATTATTTCGAGTGTTGTACGAAATCGTTTTTGCATTTGAATGCTTGAAAAGGTTTATTACGAAGCCATTAACAATAAGGATGTCTTTGGAGATATAGTATATGAGAGCAAAATCTTTTGAAGAATATTAAAGTACCATGGAATCATTTTACTTCCGTATAGTACCTTTTTTGAGTGTAAAGTGAAGTGTCTTGTTTGTGGACATTGAAAAAAGCGACAATGTTGCGCGGATTCAGAAATATTTGTTGTTTATGAGTAGCCTTCAGAAAAGTTTTTTGTTACTGTAATGAACGAAATACGTATTGTCGGTATTTACTCAAAGATACACGAAAGGATAGATGTAACTGGCAGTCTTTTTGTTTTAATATTCTATGCAGTAATATAAAAGCTCAAGTAGGTAATGAACTCAATTTGCTGATGATCCATCGTCAAAGTACAAAACGAGAAACGCCAGTACTCGGTAGTACAGCATTCTTGTTTTCCTATCCTTGCCGATCGCACAGTTAACTGACAGACTACTTGACAAAAATTTCAAATTCAAGTTTGACGTAATGCATGTGCACCACCGATTCGTCACTGATAAATCAATTGCTTTTAATTTTTCAGCTTCTGATAGAAACATTTATTTATTTCAGATGGGCAATCTTGTTTTTATTTAAAAGGAAAATTAAGAAAGGGTATACTAAGTGTAGATCTACAATTGACAGTCTCTTCTTTGTGATGATAATAATGCTTTTCGCTTTTAAATATAGATCGTCATATCCATTACGAATTCAATGTTTGTACTCATACTTTTATGGATTAAGCGTGCCTTCTGGGCCGTATTGCTGCTCAGCAAGATGATGAGCTTGTTGAACAGCACGCCCTTTTGTCTCTTCGCGGTCAAGGAAATCGAGGCCTTTGGTTTCAAATAATTTGTCAGCTGCAGCTGCAGCAAAGCCTGCCAACAATTCCTTCATAATCGAATGTGATACCGGTTGGCCAGTGCCACTTACATGGTCTTCGTAGGACTTCATAGCTAAAGTAATAAATAGAAATAAGAGATACTGTATCTCAGAGATGAACTAGGCATTTGAAGAATCTATGATTGTTCTTCTAAAATGGGGGAATATATGCGCATGATTTTAAAGCAATGATTAATTAAGATATTATCGCATTAGAAAATAATCAAGTTTTTTTCTATAGAAACATGTCACATATGATTATTTCGGTTTCTTACTCAGTCGCTCTGTACCTGAAAATACTTCATATTTTATTTTTGCTGCTATCGTATGGAATATGCATCAACTAAATGTTAATGTAAAATTCCTGATAATTAGCTTTCTTATACATTAAGTGACGTGTTCTTATGCTTCGATTATTTTCTTGCACGTTGACTACCGACGACAATGGTTGAACATGTAAGTTTAAAACATCTGCACTACCCCATCACACAAGTGTACACGCTTTATATTTTTAAGTGTGAATAATTAGCACCCTTTTACTTTTCATCCGAGACACTGTTTCGTACTAGCTAACAATCACACTTCTGGTAAATTGTATATTCTACTCAGTTGCAAACAATATTTCTCGTTGGCAAATTACCATCATAGCCAATTGAACCAGTGTAAAAATTACTACTGATCTTATGTATAGCAGATAAGAAGAAAGTGAGTTGGAGCTCAATTTTAACGAAAGTCTGTATCTACATTAAAAAATACTGTTATTACTGAACACTAAGCTTTGTATTTTTTATACGAAACCTTTTTAACTTCAACAGAATTGAAATAGCTTCGGAAAATTTTGTTGACGATGCAAATCAGCCAATCGTTTCGTAGAGATTCTTAGGGTCCTGTGTTATTCGTACGTAGTACAAACCAATATGAGAGCTTACAGTCAAAATTTACGGGTATGAAAAAAAATATCGCAAAGATTTTGCTATGCATACTGCTACGAAGCAAACTAATGCGAGGGAAACACGATAGTGAAAGAAAAGGTGAAATTTACTTAATGAATCAAGAAAATAAGAAATTTTAATCTAGCCTAAAAGAAACACACATAACAACCGCAAGCGTAAAAACCTACATGTTACTAATGATTCAAAAGAAGCTTTGCATTGTCCAAAAATTGCAGCACCAATCATAATGTTCTTGGGACCAAGTACGAACGATAAAAGAGGCGAGATGCCATGAAAGGTATACGTGTAAGGATATAGGTCAAAAGTTATCTTTATCAGAATATACAACTATAAGCACCTAAATATAAGTACTAAGCGAACACTCAAATCCGGGAAATTCTCATACAATATATAGTTTCATGAGTTGCGTACAAAATTTGTCGAATCAGTTCTCCTATTGTTCATGATTGATTTTTCGTTGTTAGATATTTTCCTTTTCCCACTTTGTTTGACTAATACTGGTACGAAAGCAAAACGTTGCTCCTATTGACATAAAGAAAAACCTCTGAATAAAAGATGTTGCCTTGTAGCGTGGAATATTTTGGAAATCTATCCACATTCACTTGAAAGGCATCGTTTTCGATTGAGATAGGTGACTGGAAAATTTTGAAATAATTTGTACATTCTACTCAATTTCTTTGAACTTGAAGCATACTAGCAGTTTATAATGAATCATCATACATATGTAGAAGCATCACATTATCTTACCATCAAAGCCAGCTGCACCAGCTATAATTTCATGTGTCAAAGATGAATGATGACTAGGTGGAACACCATTTCCACCGAAGACCTGTTCATGAGCTTTTTGACTATCTTGTTGGCCAAACAAATTGGAGAGAAAATCCATTTCAATAATTGGTAAGCCTGGCGTGTATCGTGTTTGGTACAAAGAAAAAAATCTGAATAATGACTATAATGTTTTCCTTAGCAACTGACGAACTGAGAGCCACCAACTAGTGTAGAAAGAAATATGTCTCTTTAGCTGATGACTTGCCGAAAGCAGCGCGAATATACGATGTAGTTTGACGGAAGAATAGAAAAAGGGGAAAAAAGAAAGGGAACCGTAATTGAAAAATTTATTTTTATTATTTTATATACGACCGTTTCAGCGGAAAAGCAACGCAAGAACATGAATTGAAAGAAAGGGAGACAGAGTTAGCTTTCATAATGATTGTTAGACTCCATAATAACAAGCGCTGCTATTAAAAGCATTCGCTTATTTATTTTTCATGTCAAGCAAATCGATTTTGAATATAATACTGACATTGAAGTTAAACAACTATGAAAATTCATAGTGATATTTCTATTTAGTGTTTCATTAAAACTCTTATTCACTATGAATATAAACGAAATCTAATATAATTTTATCAAAACTTTTTCATTTCGGATTGAGATAGGATTTATCGTGAATTTTTGATTGAGTTTGAAAACACAAGTAATAATAACATTGAAGACATCATTTTCAAAGAATCAACGCTGCAAAAATCTGTAAATTGAAATTGTAGAAACACATCTTCTTTTACATCAAGAAAAACTTCGACAACCGTTGATTGTCTCGTTGACCTGTATTAACCTTTGGAAAGCGATTTTTGAAGGATTCCTTCGAACTGATCTTTGTTAGTTAATGACAAACTAGTCTCGATATGCGACTATAAAAGTCAAGTGGAACGAGGAGAAACAAAAATGACACCTATTATCATAAATATACTGTATAGATAAAATATTTTTGATCTAGTCAATCATCATTTGAACATGCTAATTGATAATTTACTGCGCTGTTTGAAGAATTTAGTGATCCATACACATTTTTAATCCATCTTTTGCTTCTTTTCGCCAGTATTCAGATATCGTCCCATGATCATTTTTACTGGCATATTTAAGCAACTTTATTTCTAGAGAACTATATCGATGCGGGAGTAACTAGTCACAAAATAAAGGTGAAGTTACCTCAAAATCAGTACGAAGAGGTTCAAACTGAAGGAGCCATAATGACAAAAATTTTCTGATAAAATGATGTTTGTATGTATATGACATCTATAACAGATTCAAGAGTCGTAAAATCAACGCTGTGAGCAACCACTTTCTTAATCATTACTCCCTCATTATCATTGCTCTCTATCTGTCTCTTTTGCACCTTTACATACATGTAATTACCTCTCTTCATGTTTTTCACTGGTCACTATTCCTTCTCTCTACTCTTTGCACGTCATTGTGTTGTTTTTCTTCCATGAATATATAAGAGGGCAAGCCATAAACAACAAAAACTTTGATGGTGGTTGTGTAGAGCAACCATTATGTTAACATTTTATCTCTGCAACGAGAATATATACTGTTACCGAAGCAATGATAGATAGTATCTACATTGGTAGTCACAGATAGAGGTGTTAGCCGAAGGGTTGAACAGCGGCGGCGGGCAACAATTTTCAATTTTTGAAGATTCTCAGCGGCTTGTTATTTAAACGAGTAATGCCTTCAGCGGCGGCTGATATTTGCAAGTCCTTATGTGACGGCGACGGCTCAGTTAAAAATTCACTGATAAAAATTAAAAGAAAAATGTTTGATTCGATCGCATATATATTGATGTCAGCGGCGGCGAATAACGCTATCAAAAATTTTTATCTCTTGCAGCGGCGCAACGGCTAAACTTGTTTTTTCGCAGCGGCGGCTCCCCCAAAATTCTTAAAATTACCAGTAATTTGGTGGCGGCGGCGGCTGATATTATTGAAAAATCGGCTGCTGCGGCGGCTCAGCCGTACAGCTGACACCTCTAGGTATGAATATGGGAGCGGATGTGCCTGTCTTCAGAAAAATTCGATCCAAACCCATCTGAAGATATTCATAGATTGTCGATCTTTTAATTTGCAAATAAAAGAAGGATGGAATATGGGGAAGAAATTGCGTTACGTACACCTTTCATAGAAAAATAAATCTTCGTAAGTCAAACTATATAACACTGTTTTGGCGTTGTTTTCACTCAAGATAAGGAACTAAATTTCATGTATTTCATATGGTAAAATGGAGTTTTTTCCAACACAGATAAACGCATACGGTTGTTTGTGATCAGATGAATTCATCTGTTTATTGCAGCTAGGGGTGAGGACTTTATCTCTATTTTACTAGTAAAAGTAACTACCGTAGTTGCATAGTTACTTGAGGGTGCGGGTGTGGAGAAGGTTCTGAGGGGCTGAAAAACACCCACACCCACACCCACACCCTTTGAGCAATTCTATAATATTAAATGAGCAATAAATAGTTTATTACATAACAATATTGATTTCACATTTGAGAAACAAAAAGGAGGGTGTGGGTGTTTTTCAGCCCCCCAGAGCCTTCTCCACACCCATACCCACATCGTTGATGCGCATTTCAGCCTTCTTCAATGAGGTATTTTTTCTCGAAAAATATATTTCATTGGAGAAGACTAAAATGTACACCAACCAACTCAACGTTTTACGCTGATTCTAAATATGTTATTTGTTTTCTATAAAATTCTACTTTTTTCGATTAAAATAGACGAGAACTCTGGGGAAAATGCAAAAAACGGTATCCGATTGAAAATGATTTCATTTTATTTTATGAAGGGCACTTCTGAAAAAATTCAAAAGCATCTGATTGTGTAGCGCTTTGTTCAATCGTGCAGACTCAATCGAAACCACATTTTATTTTTTTCCTTTATTGAGATACTGCGAAAACAGTGCGTGGGTAGATAGGAGTATTTGATAATTTTTACACTAACCTTGATAGATTTTTCATTACTACATAGTAACGTTTCAACTGTCCAGGCTGAAATTATCGCCACAGATTGAGTAGGGAGTGGACAGTTATTTGACACACTGTTCAATTTCAAATATCTCCTTAGGGAACATACTATATATGTGTTCGTTCTATGTCCGAATTAGTCATTTATATACAAAACCTGATCTCAGTATTTTGAACAGCACTACCCGTAGACTGTCAAAATAACTTAATTTTGCTATCAAACGATCCCTCATAAAATTCTGCGTCTAGTGAGCTATAAACAAACCGAAACAAACGATGACCCAAAACTGGCACCTTATGCACCCCCGTCCTTTATTCCGTTGGTAATATGATCTTTTCTTTTCCAAATCCACTATATAAGAGCCCAAATAATGTTGCTTACACCTACGTGTTCTCTAAGAGCAATTTACCACTGACTCACCATAGAAACTATATCAGACGTAACAATGGTGGAAGGTCTCATCCACTTCATTCCATCTTCGATCTGATTATCTATAACTAGCATCATTAAGTGATAGAGATACAATAAGGTCGCTCAAAACCTAACTTTTTCTTTCTGAAAAGTTCATCATCATTCAATTAATTACAGAAATATCCATAAAATGACTTGAATAAAACTGAATATTCCCGAATTTTAGAATTTTTCCTCTGTTGTACCTGATTTCATCTTTTCGCGACTATCAATCAATAGCACTTGAAGAGTGAAATATATGGCCCTAGTTACACGTCCCCTAAAGACTGATCTCACGCTGAAAATAAAACTTATATAGGCAGATGTAGTAAAAAAGGGAGCTTCTTTCGTGAGAATTTCAAGTTTTTGACCTGTTCCACATTATTTTAATTATTTTTAATGTTACCAATCGATAGATCTTGAAAAATTACATTAATGGTCCTAATTTTACGTTGCAGTAACAGTGACTTCAAAAACCACCATTGGGATTAAATTCTATTTCTTATGGAAAAGATGAATTTTTGCTTGGAAATCACTATTGTGTTTCCAAATTCTACAGTGAATGTTTGTAAAAAGTTCAGTTTCATATAGAATGCAACATTCTGAGTTAGAAAAAGTGTTTTTACTAAGATTAAGTGAGAAATGATGCTAGGATAGTCAAAATAATGAGGAATGGGTCGGAATGGGTTCAAAGAGTGCTTAAGCTGGTTTCAAGAATAAATGTATTTTTAGAGGTCTGATGATAATACTCGTCATCGGCACCACTAAATCTTCAAGCTTATATGATTTTGGCTGATTAATAAAAACAAATGTGTTCACGATACCTGAGGGGTACCACAGTGTTAGGGTTTCGTGTCTCTTTCTTTTATTTATTCAATTGTGATATATGTGCTGATGTACTCGCACCAAATTTATTAGGAGGAATGAATAGAAAAACAGACGAATCTATTATATATAATACGTATAGAAACGAGAAAGGAAAACATCAATAACGATCAAAGAGAGAGAGATATAGACCATGTCGGTGTGCGACACCACCCTAACACACAGGCACGAAAAGTGTGAATGCAGTTTTTCGAAGAATAGACTAGAGAAAAAGTGTCAGAATCGATTATGCATTCGATGGCATATAGGCGCTCTCGCTCATGAGCTGTAGACCCGTAATATTGGGTAGTGAACTTAATGAGTAATGCTTTAATGCTATTGAGGCCAAATTTGAGATACGTGGAAGGTCGTTTCAGTGCACTATGAAAAAGCTTCGTACTCAACTGTATCTTCGGAACTATTTTCTGTATTGATCAAAATAATGCCCAAGTAGACAAGAATTTGGAATAACGCATTTAAATACTCAGTCGGGAACCGAGACTGTGAGTCATTAACGCTCATTATAATGACGCATGAGATGTGCCCTTTGTATAAAATTTTAACTTCAAAGTTTGAAAGCTGTTGAAAATTTCAGTTTTCAGCGTTAAAACACGCTGTTATTCTTGAATCAGTCATTTTTACACTCTAAAATGAAAATTTTGTACAAAGAACACATCTCATACGTCATTATAATGAGGGTTATTGACTCGCAGTCGCGGTTCCCGACTGAATGTTTAAATGCGTTATTCCAAATTTTCTTCTGCTTAGGTGTCGTCCGAAACCTCTCATACGAAATTTTTTTATTCTTTTGCAAGACGGTTCGGTGCCAAACCCAGGTTTTTACTAAACCTAAAAAGGATCTTTTCATGTGCCCGATGGAAGATTCTTTTTAGGTTTGGTAGAGTACCTATTTTTTTTAGAGCGTATGTACGGAAACATTGCGCTGGTATTTTTCTTGTCTTTACTTCATGTTATATTTAGAGTTTTTCAGAGGATCATACTACACGATTATTCTCTGATGATGTTTTTAGTGTGATTTCCAAGAGATGAGTATTGCATTTGGATTTATTCCATTTTTACATATCATTAAAAGTGTATGCAAACAGTAATTCTCTTTAAGTAGATATTGTTCTCTTCTTGTAGGATTTACCTACTTGTGTGGCGGAGGTGTTTGTTTGTGCAAAATACAGAGAAGACCTCATATTTGTCAATTTGAACTACAACAAAATGGTTTTGTTCGATAAAACTACGTACAGATAAGTATTATCTATTATTCCAATTTTCTTCCTCTATGTGAAGGAATTTTTGACTAGTTTTCTACATTAAATTTCATTATTTGCTTTTATTTTGTGTTTTTTCTGTGTTTGGATGCACTGAAACGATTTCATGATGGAATAAGATCGACTACTGCTTCGGCATCAATTTTTGGCTTAATGATGCGATGCGATGCGCTGCAAAGAAGTAGATAAGTATTACTTCTATTTTTATTATATTCATGATATCTTTGGAAAAAAACCGTTCTGCTGATCCATCATTTGTTTATTTTTTCTGAATCGTTTCTTTTTTAATTTAGATGGAAAATCACAACCATACAACCAGTTGCAAATACAATCTGCTTCAGCCAACACCAATGATATTCTCATTCACGACAGCTAGCGAGCAGGTAAGTAATGATTTTATTTTCTTTTGACTCGTTTTATATTCAAACATTCAACCCGTATGACTCCGTATGCATGAACATAGACTCTTTTTAATTCTCTACTTCCTATCTAGTTTGTCAAAGAACATCCTTCTAATTGATGAGAATTAAAGTTGATGATATACGCTATGAATAGGATGAGTTCTTCTTTCTGTCTTTTCGCAAGTTATCTTGCTGTAGATTCTATGTAGCATTATTTATACTCATACAGGTGACCCAACTCAGATTTCATGATATAATCCAAGTGTTGAGATGCAGTAGATCATCAAGAAGATTACAATAAATATAAATTTTACTGATAACGCTTACTTGAAACAATAGAGTAGGATGTATTTTGTTGCTTAATCTAGTATTGATTTCTAATTTTTGTTTCCTTTTTTTAGGTTGTTCTTATTCGCTATTTTTCATCGATTAATGTAGCTTTGGTTACTCCAATGAATTCCCTGTGCATATAGACTAGTGCTAATGGTTTTGTGAGGAATTATGGTTATTGTTTTTGATAATTGAGTCTATGATATTTTGTTTATTGAATTGACGATGACTTTTTTGTCCCAAAAATGTATGTTAAAACAACATTATTAGTAATATTTTAATAAAAGATATTCTGCTATTAACTAATCAAGAACTTTTCTTTTTAGGCTTTCACAAAACAACATATACAACGTAAATTTTTGTTGAATGAAGCTCGAATCCTGCAACTAAGATCCAATTCAAGCATCTTCTGAACTTTCCATATCAACTGAAGTGAGTCGCATTTTGTCCGCGTTTTTGTTGAGTTTAAAATCGAGTTAAATTTACAATAAGATGATTGAGTTGTGTCGATCCAAACGATAGAAAAAATGCTATAAAAAGTTTAAGAATGAAACTATTTGTAGGCTTGGCAAAAAGGTACATCAGTGCTATAATAAGACAAAGAGGGCTACAAGAGAATCAAGTTGTGCAATTTTACTAGATATTCCTCTAACTTCTGAATCAACTTACTGAATTATAGACTATATCACGAGATCGTTGAGTTGTATTTTGCTTTTATTTAACAATACACAGTCAATTATAATGGTGTTACACAGGTATTCTACAAAATTTCGCAGTTGGTTGAGCTGATATAAATATTCTTACAGAGTTTATTACTTTGCTCAATTTACAATCACTCTTCTAGCTTTCTTATACTTTTGATTTAATTATAGTGTTCTATTTCTATTGAGTATTTTTTTTTCTAGAAATCTATATACATGATTTATAGAAGTTATCTAAAATTACTACATACTTTATCAACTGTCTTAAACTATGATGTCTTCGACTAAGCATCTAATTCGATCGTAGTTTCGACAGATGTACAGCTCATAATTCAGGCTTAATATAATCGATCAATTTCTTTCATCTCTTCGATAATCAGATATCATTCGATTTATGAATATCATAGGAAACACTTAATGAGAGTAATAGCACACTTGATGTATCCTATCATACACACTCTGAGCTGTATCTATGTGGTCTATCATTAATTTGATCTTCACTTTCATAAACCCTTGAAGTCATTTATGTGGTTNTTTTAATTTTTATCACTGAATTTTTAACTGAGCCGCCGCCGTCACATAAGGACTTGCAAATATCAGCCGACGCCGCCGCTGTGAAAAAAATTTTAAGAATTTGTAGCAGCCGCCGCTGAAGGCATTACTCGTTCAAATAACAAGCCGCTGGGAATCTTCAAAAATTGAAAATTGTTGCCCGCCGCCGCTGTTCAACCCTTCGGCTGACACCTCTATTCATACCCACTTGCCCACCCACCCCACACCAAGGGAGAAAGTGCAGATTTAGAACCCTCAGCGCCAGAGCAATTTTTTCATTACCTATTTTTTGTCTGAATTATACGGCAACTATCAAGCGGAAAAAACATATTTCCGTATTTCTATGTATTTCTACTGTATATCTACGATTTCTACGTATTTCAGAAATAGAAAAGTACATAAATACATAGAAATACAAGTAACGTTCATCGACATCGAAGACCGATCCACTGGGATCTAGACTGACAGCGCTGAGGAGAACAAATGCATAAAAAGGACAGAAAATCGTTTGTTTATGCCAACAGCTAGTGATGATATTTTCAAACAGACCTGTAAATGCAGTGGAAATAAGTAAAGCTGGGGTAAGAATCAGACGAAAATTAAAGGTTTCAAGTAAAAGCACTAAAACCGAAGACGAAAGAGGGACAGAATGGGACTCATAGGTCTTTAGGGAAGGGAGAGGTTGAGCCTTACCTAGCCACAAAAATATATGATTCAGAAATTTCGTGATGGTTTGCTCAAAGTTCCGTAGAGAGATCAGGTCGCCCTCTCGGCTGACCCATATCCAGAGCGGACTGTTTCACGTGACCATGCCATGCATCCCCCATGGTTTGTACCGTAATAATGCACTGTGCTTCATAGCAATGGTCATTTGTACCATGAGAATTAGCCATTTTTACCACGGAAATTGTCTCTTGGGCCACAAAATTGGTCGCTTGTGCTATAGAAATAATTGTTTGTGTCATTGCTACAGACAGACAGACAGACATAGGTGAATTACGGTTTCTAGACCCTATCCTTTCAGTCTATGGAACAGCAATACATGACAATACGGAAATACAGAAACACGGCTCCCCCATCTAATTCGTTGGAAGCGCTAATTTGAGCCCCATTTTCTGGAAAAACTATTGGTCTACCATGATCCAATGGAAATCGAGTTTTCTGCAAAATGGCTTCCTATGGGTAATTTGAGTCGAAGAGCTCAAATTTGAGCGCTATTTTTCTGAAAGCCTTATTGGTCGGCCACAAACTGATGAAACTCGAGTTTTGGAAAACGGTTTTCCATAGATAATTCGTGCTGGCGTGGCCGAATTTGAGCCCCATTATGCTCGATACACACTTGGTCGGCTAAAAACTAATAGAAATCATGTTTTCGGGAAAATGTCTGCTCATAGGTAACTTGTAGTGCGGTGTTCGAATTTGAACACCATTTTTCTGGAAATTCTATTGGCCAGCTGGGAGCCAAAAGAAATCGAGCTACCGGGAAAATCGTTTTCTATGGATATTTCGAGGTGGGGAGTTCAAACCTGAGCACCAGTCGCCTCGAAACGGAATTCGACGGCTAGAAACCAATAGTAATCTGGATTTTTGAAGAATGAATTTCAGATTCGACCCCCTCCCCTCATCTTGGGTTACCTCTTGAAAACTATGTTCCCGGGAACTCAATTTCTATTGGTTCCTGGTCAATCAATAGGCTTTCTAGAAAAATAGTACTCAAATTCGAACACCGCACTACAGATTACCTGTAGGCAACTATTTTTCAGAAAAGTGGATTCCTATCGGGTCCCGACCGACAAATTGGGTTTCGACAAAAATTGGACTCAAGTTCGAGCTGGCCACCACGAATTACCCCTTGAAAAAATTTTTCTGGGAACTCGAATTCTACTGGTTCTTGATCCATCAATAGGATTTCAAGGCAAGTGGACTTGCGATTCGCAGCCCCTGACTCGGATCTGCATTCGTCAACCATTATAATATATTGATATTATCTCAACAACGCTTTCTTCATCGGCACTTCATAAACATTTAGCTCAGCTTGGTTCTATTAAGGAGAGAGTAACCGTAACATGATATGGTAGTGAACCATCGCCACCGTTGCATCCCTAGTTTTCTCTTCTGTCGCGTGACAACGGCAGATCTCTAACTACTTCCGCTCTCCAGTTATTCACAAAACAGTTACGCTAATTAGGTTTTGAAAACGACGATAGATTCAAGGCGACAGAAATCTAGAAATATGTACTTGAAAGAAAAATTTTGTTGCTTTTTTAGACAATTTCTTTTACATGAAGACGTTCAAACATACCAATTAATCATAGAAAACGAAATGTTGCAAATTGAGCCTACACTGAAAAAAAATAAGTACTCTACGAAACTTAAAAAGCTTCCGAGATTTGCAACGAATTCGGAACCCTTTTGCGATGTCGTACGGAACCTTCAAAGTTCCGTATAGTCTCACGAAACCTGTGTCGGAGTCTCCGATATCTTTAAGGGTTTTGTGAGACTTTACGAAACCCTTGAAGAACCTCGAAGGTTCTGCATGATAAAGAAAAATAGTTTCGAATTCGTTGCAAATCTCGGAACCCTGTTAAGTTTCGTAGAGTGCTTATTTTTTTTTCAGTGTAAGTAAAAGTTCTGTATTTATATGCATTTCTATGTATTTCAGAAATACAGAAATACATAGAAATACCATTTCCCCCTTGTATTAATGCCATGCGAAATTGAATATTTATCTTAAATAAATGTGTTAGTCAGCTGAAGATGAATCTGTCACTGAAAAGCACATAATTTGTAGATATTCTTTCAATTTGTTTGAACTACCGATGCGTTCTAATCTTTAAAGAGATAGGGTTGTCAAGCAAGATATTTTTATGAAGATTTTCATTTAGTCTTTTTAGTCAAATGCTTCTCTTCATACTATAAAAAGGCCGTGGCAATGAGTTTCTTGTTTGAGCGAAGTTGAGCTCCAAAGTAGATTGATTGAAACGGATAAATATAAATATCTGATTGGATGCAAAAAGCGTTCATTAAGATTGAATGTAGCAGTGAGAATAATAGAGAGCACTGATGGTTCATCACAATAACAGTAGTTAAGCATATAATATTTTTAAAACTATGTTAACACATCAGTATCTGTCTGGTACTTTCTCGGTACTTCAGCACCTTCTCAGTACCAGACAATGATTTCGGTATTTGGTACCTGCACTTTCCCCCTTGCCCCACACCCACACCCTTTACATGTAGTAACAGGTAGTCCATATAATTGATTACATGCGAACGACGATGTGTTGACAAGAAAAATATATGTGTATAGTTTATGGTGTGTAATCTACTACTATCTACTGTTATTAGGTGAAATAAAGATGTAGGCATTCTAATTCGAGGACTGTCGAAGATTCTTTAAATCTACAGTTTACAAAAAAAAACTCCGTAAGAGGGAAGAAGGACATTACTAATTGAGGAAATCGACACCAAATTTATACAATGTGAATCAAAAGAAGTAGTTCTCAAAACTAGCGGACCCTTCTTGAACTTTCATTATCCCCAGCGTCACCTTTCTATATACAGAAGGACTTTTCTTCCTCAGAATTGGTTTATTTGTAGTATATGAGTGAATTGTAAATTTTTGGTATCGTTAATGTTTCGGGTGTCAGTGTGGATGTGTCTATGGTTGTGCTATATGAAAAACACTCCCATACCCATACTGTAAAATATTGGCGTACAATAATAAGCCCTACAAGGGTATATAAAAAGGTTTATGAAATTCATAAACTCTTTTGAAGGGTTTATTACTCTACACCTACTTTTTACAGTGCACACATTCACACCCACACCCACATCCACCCTCTAGTTCTTCAAAAAATCTTTGTCCAAAGCCAAAACTTTCGTGAGAAGCCCATAACTTGACAAGAAAAGATCCAATGACCAGGATATATTGAAGTTTTTCCTTGTGCACTAGGTTCTATTGAACACCAATAGTCTTTGTGGGAAAAGACTTTCGATCAAAATAAGTTCTCTGAATCCTAACAAGTAACAGGATCCAATTAGCTGATCTTCGGATCATTTTACCTTGGCTTTCCTGGTGGCCATGGACACTGATATTCACTATGGCTGCGATTCGTTCACACAGAGTGAAAATCTTGAAACATTTGGTCTTATCTGGCTCGATGCGAATCCTAACAACATGGAAAAAAGTCGAAATACGGAGCGGCAAATGCGGGATATCATCAATCATTTCAGAAAATTTGAAGATCTAGACAAATGTAAAGAATACATTGAGCAAGCTTCAAAAGAAGATCGACTTGTGCTGATCGTTAGCGATGAGCTGGGTCGAGAATTAGTACCTCGTATTCATCGATTACAACAGGTTTCTTCAATCTATGTCTACGGTATGAACAGCACCGTCAACGGACGATGGACTTCTCAGTTTACGAAGGTAGGAGTATCTGAATGATTTCGCTTTAGCATAAGTATTCTATAGATCAAAGTCAGCACGGTTCAACTCGACAAACTCCTTGTTCAAATCAAATCAGATCAGCGGTTACGAGCGAGAGTACAAGAACCTTTCTCGGCTCACATTTTCAATACGGGTTGTGTCTCAGATAAATCGACAACAGAAATTAATGGTCAGTTCGTATTTTTTCAACTACTTGTCGACTGTCTGATTCAACTGCACATTAGAACAATGGACTTTAATGAATTAATTTCTCTATGTAAGAAAATATACATAACTAACCAAGCCCAGCTCTCTATTCTACACCAATTTCAGCTCGATTATTCTTCTAGCAAAGCCCTGTACTGGTATACTCGTGAATCGTTTATTTGTAGTATGCTGAACAAGGCGTTACGTACAGAAAACATTGATTTACTCTTTCTCTTCCATTCACTCATTTCCGATATTCATCACCAACTGCAATTCTACCAGGCAAACTCTCCAGTGCGCGTGTATAGATGTCAATTGATGTCAAACAAGGAATTGAGTACTCTCAACGAATGTATAGGCCAGTTGATATCCATAAAATCATTTTTTTCTACTAGTACCAAGCGTGAAGTGGCTGATATTTACTTGTATCGTGGAGACTCTATAGATAATTTGGAGCTAGTTCTGTTCGAGATCGATGCTGCTCCCCATGTAGGCTCTACAAAACCATTTGCTTATATCAGTCCTTATAGCAATTTCCCTGATGAATCGGAAGTACTTTTCACTCTTGGTTCCGTTTTCCGTCTTATCAGTATTAGTGCAGGTGATGATAAATTGTGGACCATTCGAATGGAACTATGTACAGATGATGAACACAGTATGAAATATGTCCTTAGCGAAATGAGAAATAAGTACAGAACTGGAGAGACGAGTCTTCATGTCTTTGCCAAGCTTTTGGCAGAGATGGGAAAATTTGATTTGGCTGAAAAGTACTATCGTCGGTTGCATAATGAAATCCCATCTGATGATCCCTCGCAAAAAGACGTATGCAACGAGCTCGCTACAGTTTTCTCCCAAAAAGGAGAGCTCAATATGAGTATGGAATGGCGTGTAAAAGCATCCAAAATCCCTGAGTACAGGAATCTGAGACTCGAAAAAAAAATTTTCAAACGTGACCAGCATTCACCTGTTTTTTTACGCAAATGCAGATTATGTGATCGAGATATGAAGATTGTGGCTCAACAGGCAATCGTCGTTAAAAAATGCACTTTGCTAGACTTAGCCGATAATAATATTACTCCAGAAGGTCTTCTGATTCTGGCAAATGCATTGCACCATAATAGAAAATTAGAAAAGCTAGATCTTTCCTGCAATACAATATCTGATATAGGTGTTTCCATTATCGCACACTCGATCAAGAATTCAACTGTAACGATACTCGTCCTTGATTGCAATCGTATCACAGATGAGGGTGCAAGATATTTGGCAGAAATGCTCAGAACAAATAAAATATTAGTTTACTTGGGGCTCAGTAGCAATTGTATAGGCGAGCAAGGTGTGAATTATTTAGCTGACGCACTCACTACGTGTAACACAACTCTCAAAGAGCTGTCTCTTCAATCGAACAAATTTCTCAGGGACTCAAGTATTGATTCTCTCTTTGCAATACTCAAATACAACAACGCGTTGGACACACTTGACATCAGTGGTTGCAATATGTCCACTGTTGGTATAGCAAGACTTCAGGACGAAGCAAAACAAAAGTCAAGTTTTCATTTCGTAACAACTACAACGGAGGCATTTCATCACTCACATCCGGCATCATCATGGGTTAAGGTATTTCTGTCGAGAATAAAGTAACTCATGGGCGCCAACAATGCCAGAAGGCAGAAGAATGATGATGATATGATCAAAGGACAGGGGGCGGTTTGTATGCAAAATGGCCATAAATAAAAATCACTCCAAAACGTGCTTTAAATTTGAACTTAATATTGCTGTGACGATTTCTGATACAGCAGACGCTGTTTGAGAGATATCTTATGTATAATTTATTGGTGGGGTGTGGGGTGTGGGGATGGATGCTAGAGTTGTTCTAACACAGGCCCACACCCATCCACCATTCAATGAAACAGAACAAATTATCTTACTGAATTTATATTTGTAGTACACTTCTTTATTAATACAATAAACATCACAATTTAAGAGTGAGAAAATGTTTTTTTATTTAATTTATAACCAAATAGTTAGTTGACCAACACCATTGTGTTCCCAAATACATAATGAAAAAGTTGATTTGTCACGTGTAAGACAAAGTTTTTTGCGAATTTCAGTCGATACAAAATGGCTTCGAGGAAATGGCTGTGCACGACCTAATGTAGACGAGGCGTGCAACATATTAAAATATTGGTTGACAGACGTAAAAGAATCAATCAGATTCTGTAACATATTGACCAAGGGCTTGTCCATTCGATAAAAACCTCCATACAAGGACAAATGACGCAGATGAGGAAATAATAGAGCCAGAATTGAATCATCGACTGGTTCAGCGCTTGGTCGTGGGTGTCCAGGATTGGGTTGTGGCTGTTCGAAGTATAAAAATAAACTTCTAAGACGATACGATGCTGTTGAGGAAGAGCAACAACGACCTAATTCCCGCACTACTCTCCATGGAGCGCTCAGACGTTGAAGAAGAACTGCGTTCGCCAGTAAATTTCTTAGTAAATTTGCATAAATTACTATTTGTGTATCATCAATACCAATCATTTGAAGATGGAAAGAACGAAGACGAAGAGAAAGAAAACAAGGATCACGCTACATGAAGTTCTAACGTAGGATAATGGCAAAAAAACAAAAAAAAGTAATTTCTTACTGATATTGCAAATCCAGTTGTTGTCACAGCCCAATGCCACTTTAAGTGATATACACGAGATAGAACTGCTAAACTATGTTTGACATTGTCCGCTGAATGTAAATTGATGCCGTCGTTATCAGTATTTCTACACAACCATACCATATGTTGTACAGTTGCTCGTCGATCATGATTAATAGTACGTGTAACAAATCGATGATTTACCAAGATGCGATCATTTTGTAAATCACATGGGCAGGTATAGACGAGTAACATTGCAGAAGACAAATGTTCTTCAACGATATGACGTACGCACCATCCTCTTGCAAGCCAATCACTAGTGTTAAAAACGAAATCGCCGAACTCGGTCGTTTCGTATTCATGACGTAATGCAATAGGCAAACACAAAGAGAAACGGAAATCATCGAGTGAAAGCCAAAGAGAACTTGAATGTATGGCTTGTCGAAATTCAACGAGCTGATTCAATACTAAAAGAATACATACTGGATTAAATACTACGTAGAAGTAAATAACTGCTTAACTTACATGAAGTCTGTACGTGAATTAATGTTAATGATTTGAGATTGGGCATTTTCAAATGACGAATAATCAACAAGACATTGTCCATTGAAAAATCACTATCATGACCGCCACGCAATGTAAGTGTATGTAAATGAATTACATTCATTGTTACTAAATAGGACTGGCTCAATATGTTCTTAGGTTCATACAAATGTTCTAAATTAGAAACAGTTGAATCGCTACGTTCAAATGTTACAGTTAAATGTTTAAGGCACGGCATTTCATTTGGTTGCAGTAGAAATAATAGTTCCGTGAAGCGTTTAAGAGACAATGTCAAATAGACAGTACGTAAAAAGCAAGACTGTCGTCCACAAACACCATGTAAAACGTACAAGCTTCCTCGACCTGTCTCATTCCAATTTTCCATTCCTAAAGATATTTAAAAACATCCAACTCAATTACAAATAAACTTTTTTCTGTGAATGATATTAAAAAACCTATGGAAAATTTTTCGGATGTCTTTTTTTAGATGTGATGAGAAGCTGAATTCAATGAATAATCTCAATGACAAAATGAATCTATAGTTTTATTTATTACTGTCGTACATACCGTCAGTTACGTGAAAGATCATTGTATGGCAAGAAGCTTGTAAGAAGATGAGTTCATGAAGAACTGTAACATACCAAGAATCGGCATTGTCAAAAATCAATGTCAATTTGTCGAGTTATCCTATGATACTAGTATCAGTACCGCAAGCAAGAATCAAGGCAAGTGGTTTGTAGCAATATTTGTGAAAAAACTGCATATTAGATAGAGTGAGTATTCGTACAGAAGGTAAGAATGAAGGTGTGCTATCAGCCCATTTGGAGAGAATACCATAAGCACAGGTTATGTTGCAAAAGCCGCCCAATACCAATGAACGAATAAAAATACTTAAACAACGTGTACGGAAACCATTGTGATCGTCTAGAAAAGCTCGATAAAGAGAATACGAACAACGGCCATCGTGAAAAGCCAGTGTACGATGATCATTTTTATTTTCAGCAAACAACTTATCTAGATGATTGGAGACACCCATCAATGAGTATCCAATATCGAACAAAGTCAAATAAGTTGAAATTTTAAATAACAGTTCAGGTGGCAATTCATCCAATTTCATGTTTCCTTTTCTTATACGATGCTGGCAAGTGACTGATCTCGCAATATGAAGATATCCAAAAAAGCAAACGGACGACCGATCTATACATTAGACAACGAACCGATAATAATTGGTGGAAATAATGTAAGTGTTTTGTTTTTTTCATATTACCTTGGACAAAAAATATATATGCAAAGAAGAGAAGAGAAAAATAGAACTTTTATTCGTTGAACTCCTCAGTGATTATTTAAACAAATAATCAGTCGCGAAATACTCTATTTTCTAATAGACTTTGATAAACGATTCAGCAGAATTTTATCTGATCAAATGGCTTAATCCAGTAGTGTCGAACTTGAAAGTTGAATTCAACTGAAACTTCAAGTTTCAAGTTTCAAGTCGATTTTTTCAGCCCTTCGCGGCACCCACACCCTTCACCGTAGTTAGTCTCCGTTAAATTTTCATCAAATACGTCGAAACTATGAATATGGCAATGTATTGCCAAAACGTGTTTTAGGAGTAAGTTTCAGAGGGATGGTGTCATGCAGTGAGGAGAACTGAAGTGACAAATGTTGGCAAAAGTGTGAATTTTCCCTGCATCGGTGCGATGCGGAGAATGGCAAGAGTTCAATTGTTAAAGCTGAAATTGATTTAGGGTATGGATCTTAGTGGTAAATTCTGTAGAAAATTTCAATTGGATTGAATGAATACTTCTTGAGATATTGCGTAACCAAAACCGCATTTCGAGAAGTTGAAAGTTGAAACTTGAGGGTTGAAGTTTCAGTTGAATTCAAGTTTCAAGTTAGACATGTATGGCTTAATCTTGAATCATCAACTATGGAAGATACCTTTCTTGTTGCAAATTATCCAAATTCGTCTTTAGTAAGAATTCATTTAGAAGTTTACATAAATTGTTGTAACCTTATCTTATCAAAAACGTGAAAAATAAGATTGATGCAAAGAAGATGCATTTCAGGAATCTTCAAGAAGTTACATTCTAGCTACGAAATACAAGTTGATCACTAAAGCGTTCGTGAATGTATTATGTTCGTTAATTAAGTTTTGTTGCACTTCCATCGCCATGCCAATATTCATATGCTCCTAATTTTGTAACAACTGCTTGAATCAGTTTTTCATGAGACGCATATAATCTATGATCACAATCAAGACGAACCCATTTTACTTTTGCTGCATCATCCCCTAGAAAATTTCAATAAGTATACACCATTGATTTAAAAGAAAATATATTATTTTTAAACAGAAATATTCTTTCAAATCAGATGCCTGTATGAAAAAGTTCTATTTAAAAATCAATAATCGACAAGTGACAGAATTTTGAATAATCAAAGATTTCGTATGAAAAGTAAAATCTATGGAAAATGAAATATTTACCAGCTTCGAGTTTTAAATATTTTGTTAGCTCTCCAGTCTCATCGTGCATGTTCATAGCTTCGGATTCCATCCAAGCATTATCTGTAAACAAACAAACAATATATTCTATATTTTCTTTCCTACCACAATGAAAATAAAATGCTTACCTGTGTTTCTCGGATCATCGATATAACCTTTATAAACCTATAAAAATAGAAATAAACCGAATTTACAATAATTTCAAATTTCTTTACTGAAGTGGCTGTTTTAAATAACTCATCGATTAACTGAGCACCATCAGCATTAGAATTCATAGCTTCTTCGATAAATTCTCGTTTGATTGCAACGGATACATGCTCACTAAAACAAGAAACTAGTGATTAAATAAATGAATATAATTATAAGCAAAGTCTTTACCCAGCATCAACCATACCACCTGGTAGAGCTGATTCACCAGTATCTTTTCTACGAATAAGAACAATTTCTAGAACTTTTTGTTTATCATTATGCTGATCTTTAGCCCAGCGTGTTACAAGTGGATCACCAGCATGATTGGGCCCCCAACGACCAAGTAAACCACGGCCGGATACTTTAAAAGAAAGCAACATTATTTTACATTTTTCTTCCTTTTCTATACGTACATCCAGTACGGCCTTGAGGATTTTTGGGTCGATTTGTTTCTCCGTCGACTTCGTAGCTACCAGTATAGCTTGTTCGATCAACTTGTCCATCGACTTGATTGAACTTTTTAATTTTTTTTCTTCAAAAAACAAAATAATTTCACTCAGTTAACTTGTTTTTATTTATCTTACGCGTCACAATCATCTGCCCATGGTGGGTTTTTTAAAACAATGGGTGACGTATATTCTGTTGGCTTGTAATCAGACCAATCAACATTCCACGGAACTTTTTCATCGGGTACAGGAAATCTCTAATAAAAACATAAATGAATAATTTGAATAAAGTATTAAACTAAAGCAAATCCTACTTGAGTATTTTGCGTATCAGAATAAGGTGATTTTCGAGCTTTAATATGAATATTTGCCATAATACTTAACAATGAATCAGTATAAAAAAAGTGGTATTGTTCGGATGTCCTCAAAAAAAAAACGATTGCTATACATACTTATAATTTGATGTCAACGTAAAAATGTTTATCTTTCCTAGAAAGCAAAAAATGTATCAATTTATTTTAGAAGAAAAATCCCTGAACAAGTCGACATGTGACCGATTCTCTTTTCTATATGTAGAAACATAAAATAAGGGCGCTAATGGTTTCTTTTTCTTTCTGCCTATGAAATTTGTTTTTATTGTTCTTCAATCCTCCATAAACGTCACTTTTTATTGAGAAATTCATACACATCACTAGGTAGAGCATGCCATATTAAACTAAAAATTTCAATACAAGCCAACCGATAGCATACTTAACTCGATGCACTCGATCTAATTTATTGCTCGATTCAGAAAATAAGTTCCGTAATGAGAGTGGTTCAAAGGATATTTTTCTTGAATTGTTTTCATAGCAACTAACTTGTAATTGTTCGGAAATTTTCAATGAAACTCTTTAAATATTTTTTTTTATAAATAAATACGCAGTCGAATGAATAATATTTCTATATTTTCAAAAAAAACTTGATGTCATTGATTTTCTCTGTATTTCTTCAATATATCTTTCATTTTGTAATTGCCATCATCGAGCTGGAGCTGCTCTCATAAAGTCATGCGTACGTATTTGTGATCAATATCAAATCCACTTTTAAAATTCTCTATATAATGACTACTGTATGTAAATAATGATAAATTTGGAATTTGAATATTGTCGAAGACAATAAAGTAAAATCCTTTCTAAAAAAATTAATTGAATGTTTGAATTTTTTGCTGGTATTCAATCACTAAGGCGCCTCAAACAGACCAAAACATCGTCAGACTTAATTCAGTTTCAATTCAACAGTCGTCCACACCAAGCAATTAGTCCACCAATCAGAGTATGAAGCAGGCCTCTTTCAGGTATGCAAAGTGCATAATAAAAAGTATTAATGCATGAGAGGTGTCGCTAGCGCACGTGTGCGACTAATAATACATATAACCATGAAAAGTATATTGTTCATAATTTAGTGAGATAAAATAAAATTTCTCTAAAAGTAGGTCATTAGATCAAGAATAAGTTACTATACTGGAAAACAAAACAAGAGAGTAATCAAGTATTTGTTTTTTATTAAAGGTATTTCAGGAGTCTATATATGTCGTAGGCCAATCTAAAATACAGGCCAATCTTAAATTGGCCTAGGCCAAACTAAAATTTGAGTTTCGACTAGTTCAATCTAGAATTGAAGTTTGGCCTAGCTTTTTTCTAGGCCAATCTCAAATCTAAGAATGGACTAGTCCAAACTTGAAGCCACCTTAAAATCGTCAGTCCAATCTTAAATTGGCCTGTTTTTTCAGGCCAAACTAAAATTCGCCTAGTCCATACTAAAATATTTTTCTGTTCAGGCCAATCTAGTATTGGCCTAGGCCAACTTAAAATAAACTGGTTAATGAGTTAAACTATACTTCATCTAAATCAATTCAAGATCTACAAGAAAACTGTTGTGATTAGTAAAGCAGTAATGAACAATTTTTTTTAATTTTCCATGTTTTTACAACAACTGGTATTTTTATGACACTTGGTCGAACAAAAAACTTGATTTCTTTTACAAGCACATTGTTTTGTCTTGCATCCGCCTTTGCACGAACAACATATACCATTGACAGCTCCTCTGACATATAATTTCGATGCAGTAATCATTGATATCTCTTGTAAATCTCCCGGTTTTAAATGAGTAAGTTCATGAGGTACAGCAGATAAACCGACCAAAGAAGTAAACGACCACCATTGATTAATGACTCCATAAACACATGCAAGTTTCACCTTTTCTTCTTCTTTTGCAATTATCACGCATGGTAATAGTTTTGGATCAGTATTAGTCCGATCAACTTTATCTATTCGTAATCCCACAAAATCACCAATGTTACACTTGTCATTCAATGATTGTATATGAATCTTGTGTGCAAGTTGTTGTCTAGTTGTTCGTGCAAGATAAACATCGGCTGCTTTTGAACGAATATCGTTATGTGGAAAACCAGGAAGACCTAGATTCTCTATATTAGATTCACAGAATGTATTTTCCTGGATATTTCTATCTTGAGTTAAATCATCTGATTGAACAGAAGAATCTAAACCTCTTTGTTGATCAGCTGGTAAATTGTTTGATGGGCCAGTAACGACAGGAACTAAAAAAAAAAGACTTTTGTTTCTTATGCTTAGACTTATTACTTACTTTCATCTTCTGGAGCATTAAGATCCGATGATTGTTCTAGTTGGTTTCGAATCGATGGTGGTAAATCCTCTTCATCTTCTATGCCTTGATCCGATATTGATTGCCATAGTGTCATATTCAAACGTGGCTTTTGACCAAATACCACTTCGAATGGTGTATGTTTGATACCTTGTGCTAAACTTGTATTCATTGAATAGGTGGCTTGTAAAAGACACGACACCCAATGATTTGTATCACGATCTTGCATAAATTTGCCAAGTATATCACATAAAGTTGAATTACCACGTTCAACTAGGCCTTGCGATTGTGGGTGCCTAGGACGTCCATTCAATATAACTAGCCCTGGCCACATTATTTTCAAGTTCTTGATAACTTGGGCAGTAAATTCTTTCCCGTTATCAGACTGCAAGATATGACTAGGACCGAATTGAAAGAAAAGTTGAATCAAATTTTCGGCAACATAACGAGCTTCCTTGCTTGGTAAGGCGTATGCCCAAGAAAATTTTGTAAAATGATCACGACAGTGTAAAATCCATTTGAATTCACCATCGGGTCGTGTCCGCATGTCGATAAGATCCATCTGAAGTCTTGTCATGAATCCGAGAGATACAATTGCTGTTGGAATGACATGTGATTTTATTGGTCTTCGTACTTGACAAGACACACATGTAGTAAGAAACGTATCAATGATTTTCGATGGGATCCAAATATAATGTTGCATGACTTCATGACGCATCTTGTCTCGACCACCATGACCTGTTTTAACATGAGCCTCTTGTAATATCTAAAGCAGAAATTTTTCAATAACCGTGGTACACGCATGACAACACATACTTGATAATAATTTTCAACTACAGCTATCCGATTCCCGTTTTTCGATGAACATAATAATTCCGTGCCAGCACTACAATCAATTTTAAAATGCTTCCTGCACCATAAATGAAATTGAGCATTAATCCCTGTCGTTTTACCAGATTTTTTCTGTTTTAAGGCATTAATAATGTTGTTGTATAATGGTATTGTTATCATCGCTTTTTCTCTCATGCGTAATGACAATGTATTCTTGTAGTTTTCGACATTTACGTAGAATTTTTCCTTTTGGCATTCAGTGTTTTCACTAATAACAACTTCTGACGAAGTTTCAATAATTTCATCACCATCCATAATAATGGAACTCAATTGTTTCTCCTGTAATTCTTTTTTGTTTTCCATGAATTTCTCTGTCCTTTCACTTTGAACTTCAGCCTATATTTTACTCATAATCCATTATACCTCGTCTGTATCCTCCGAATTTCGTAAAACTATTACAAAATTATATCGACAATGGAGGCTAAAAGTTTCATTGGATAACTTTATTTTAGATTGGCCTGAACAGAAAAATATTTTAGTATGGACTAGGCGAATTTTAGTTTGGCCTGAAAAAACAGGCCAATTTAAGATTGGACTGACGATTTTAAGGTGGCTTCAAGTTTGGACTAGTCCATTCTTAGATTTGAGATTGGCCTAGAAAAAAGCTAGGCCAAACTTCAATTCTAGATTGAACTAGTCGAAACTCAAATTTTAGTTTGGCCTAGGCCAATTTAAGATTGGCCTGTATTTTAGATTGGCCTACGACATATATAAATAGAAAAAGATTCACGTACTAAGTGTATAGCAAAAAAAAGCGTAGAGATGGACGGCGCTACATTTTTATTTCTATTGGAAAAACGAAATCATATCTCATTAGTGCATTAACGCTAAGGCCCCAAACAGACCAAAAAAATAAAACAGAGTTAAGCAACGTGATTGGTTAATTCGCACTTAAGTCATCTTTTTGAGACGATTTAGTGGTTAATTCTGTTTTATCTTTTTGGTCTGTTTGGGGCCTAACTCGTTTCGAAAAGATGAATTCATTTTGTTTTAACTTCTCTAGCGATCTCATTGGTTAATGCTGTTTTAAATTTTTTGGTCTGTTTGGGGCCTAAGTTATTGTTCGTTAGTTTACTTCTTTGCACTTTGATTGCAGGGTGTAACTCGACAAATCATTTCGATTTTTAGATTTCACTCGCACGGTTCTACGATTAGATGTTACTTGATATAAAATATTCAGACAAAAAAAACAACGAAATCTGCATTATTAGAATAAATATGAATAGCCGAATTCTATTTTCTTTCTATTGAAAAAGCTTGAACTCGAGATTGATACAAGTCTAGAAGAGTTTTTATGAATATGTCAAAATCTTCTCGAGTACTTCGATGACTAACGATACACACGCGTATATAGAATCGATTTTGGATAACCGTCGAAGATGGAAATGCAATTCCCGACGCATGAATATCGGCGAGAAGCTGATTGTTGAACATATCATTCAATTCATTATCGGTCTTATTGAATTCGTTGGGTTCAAACCGAATGTTAACAATGTTCAATGAAACAGGACGAATAATGTGAATAACGTGCTCGTGTTTTTCTAATAACGATAGTAAATATTGAGCTTGTTCACAGTTGTCGGCAATTTTTTGACCTAATTTCACAATGCCATGTTCTTTCACTGTAAACCAGACCTTCAATGCCCGAAATGAACGTGGAATTTCAAGACCCAAATTGAAAAACCAATGTCTGTTATCTCCAGAGTATTGATCAGGTTTACTCAGATATGGTGGAGTCGTAGAGAAAGTCGATTCGAGACAGGTATAATCACGAACCAGCACACAGCCAGCATCATACGGACAATGTAACCATTTATGAAAGTCAAATGCCAACGAATCTGCTTGATCAATACCGGGAACAAGATGACAACGTTGAGGATCAAGTATAGCAAAACTACCAAATGCTCCGTCAACATGAAACCAAATATTTTCAGCACGTGCAATCAAAGAAATTTCTTCAAGATTGTCGAAAGCGCCTGTATTCACCGTACCTATTAAATACATAGACATATGTAGTAACAATTTTTGTTTCTCTTCGAAATGGAATTCATTGTAAAAAATAAGTATTTTTCTACAAACTTCGGCCTAAAATTTTTTGCCATGATATTTACCTGCATTGCCAATTATACAAAAAGAAACAAAGCCTCTATCTCGATCACTTTGTATAGCTGTTTTTAAGTGATCGATCTTGATTCGAAAACTATCATCGGCTGGTATGAGATGCATTGATTTTGATCCAATACCTAACAATTCCAATGCTTTTTTTACACATATTTGTACTTCTGTTGAGGCATAGACAATTAATTTTGGCCTCTCTGTAAGTCCATATTCTCTGACATTAGCTAGTGCTCGCTGGCGAGCTGTTGCCATGCTAATCACTGTAGCAATCGATGTTTCACTGACAAGTAGACCCCCGCTAGTGCCTTTCGGAAAGCCAAATATTTGGCGCATCCATTCAATGACAGTTCTCTCAACGAATGCAGCGCTATTAGTATAAGCACAAGTATTCATGTTCATCGTTGCTGCTATCATATCGGCAAGAACTCCACCTAGCGTTCCTTCGCCACTAACCCATCCCCAAAATCGAGGATGTACGTTGCCTCTACCATAGGGTAGAACATAACTTAATACATCGTTACAAACAGCAGATAGCGATTGTCCGTTTTCAGGAAGACTTTCATCTTCAATTGCTGCACGAACATCATTTGGCATTGATGGCCATACAGGACGGTCTCGTACATGTTGAATATAGTTCATACATGAATTGAGCATTTGATGCTCTACAAATCGAGCAGATGACCAATCGACTGGATCAAGCGATGAATCATGTTGATTCATTGGCACGGTGGAAGACAATTTCTGTTCACCTATTTCATTAATCAAATAGAACATTTGTTTCTTCCATTGATTGAGTGATTCAATATCGCACACATGTTCCTGTAATGTCATCAAAGCCTGTGCAGTTAACTCTTCTAACTTCTTGTTCGCCATCTGAAATATTAATATGTTCCGCGTTAGTTTGACAAAAAAGTTGCGCACATATTTTTTTTGTTTCCATTATGGAGGCTATTAGATAACAGGTGTGATAAGAATGCTAGCAGATTTATTCTTTATATTGCTTCTTGATGCACACTGATATGTCGATTGTAGAATCAGCTGTACCAACCACAATTTAATCCCTTCAGAAACTTGAGATTTTTTCATATCTTTACCTTTTTAAGGAACATTCATGCACTGATGATACAGTGTTTTTTCATATGAAAAAGTTACCTTGACGAAATATAGGAGACATCTATCTCGCATATCATTTTGCAATAAATCTAGCTAGACCATTGAGAACGAACATCATAAACGGAGCATAAAAAGCAGTATATGTAGAAACTTCTCCTCCGTCTATTCCATATAACATTAACGAATATCTAATTATTGTTACAAAGACTATTGAATCAGTGTCTACGAAAAGTGTATCTTCAAATATCGTGTTCGAAACTTCGGTTCGGGAATAACGAATATTTGAATTATGCAGATCGACCAATTGTTTTATCATAAAATTGACCCCATCTACATTCACCACTAACAGTAAGAAAACTTAATTTCGCGAGATCGATGGTATTAAAGAAAGAAATTCATCGTTCGTTTCATCATAATAATATTATTGCAGCGATACAACTGGCGGTTGAACGCACGTCCATTATTTGACCATCAGCTTCGTCTAAATACATATTAGATAAAAAAATCTAATCAAATCAAATTAATTATTTGAATTTCGATAGTCATTTCTAAATATTATTTACAAATGATATTAATTGAATGAATGAAAAAAATACTTTCAAAGCTTCCAAAATTCATTTTTATAGAAAACAAATTTTTCAGTTATAAAATGTTCAAAAATGGTATATATTATCATAAAAGTATTTGCAAATATTTTTAAATCAATCGATTACACTAGAGAGTAATGATCCATTCCAGACAACCATTTCCACGATGTATTATTTTATGAATTTTGAAAAAGAAACAAAAACAAAATGTCATATAATTACACTCGCTTGCTTTTAAAAACCTATCCTAGCTGAAGGGACATTCAAACCGAGGATATGAATATGGCGTGTTAATAAAGCGAAGATCTATACACGCACTCTAATTTTGAAATGAGTTTTTACCTAATAGTTTTTTGTTTCGTAGTTTAAAATCATTTTTACATGTGTTATTTCTGAATGAAGTAAATTCTAGAAGGTAACGAGACAACTCAATTTCTTCATGATTACCTCAAAGTGCGTTACAACTGCAAGCTTAAACTCTTTCGATTTTAATTCAGCCACGCCTTGGTGGGTGTCGAGAAAATAATGAGTAGGGCGAAAGTTTTGCATTAGTTTTCGTTTTTGATATAACTCTGTGTTAGAATAAAAAGTACTGAAAAACAAATCCGCAACTTTGATCACATGTTTTTATCCAGAAATATTTGTTTGAGCTTTTTCATTGCCCACTTTCGGCGTGTTCAAATTTCTCTTTATATGAATTTTTCACAGCTTTTCTTGCTTGATCTGATAAGAGCTGTTTCAAAATATAATTAGATTCAATAAAGATGAAGTTTATGATAATCAAGATAGAAAAACAAAAGTGGACTATACAATTCGTATATACACTATATAAAACTTTATTTAGGATGAAAAGTGGAACAAACTGGTGAAAGCGACAGCTCTGTTTTGTCTATACTAACATCCGCATTTACTAGATCGAAAATGTACGCGTTAATCCGTCTCTAGTGTATCTGATTTTTTTATTATTTGATACCGGAAACAAGTATAAAAGATTCAGATAAGGACTGTAAGAGGTATAAAAGAGGCAGTATACCTAAGAAACAGCACGCAAATGCATTTTTTTATAGCTATGCAAGAACATCGTAAATCATATTCAATCAAACTCACGAGAGCATCTATAAATATGCAATAGTATTGAATAGGCGTGCCAATAACACTTCCAGTGTAACAGAAACAGAAAGATTCTACATTTTACTATCATTGTGATCATTCTTTAGTCTTTAAATTCATCACATTATGGGATCTTGTTGTAAAAAGCAGCAAGCGTTCATATCAGAAGCTGAACAACAATACCTCGTTACAACGACTGAAATGAAATCATTCCGAACTACTATCGATACTCCGGTTCATTCATCAGAACGTCTTCATCATCCAAATGTTGAAAATTTTCTTCTCATTTGGTTAGATGCGTCATTGGACATAAAAAGTGATAGCGGAGATAAATCCAAAGAGGAATTGCAGCGTCTTGTTAATAATATCGAAATGTTTTCTGATTCTCGTCTGTGTATTGACTTCAATAAAGACAGTCAAAGACGAACAAATCATTTTAATAATCTCTGGCTCATTAGGTGAGCGATTAATTCCGGACATTCATTCCATGCATATGATTCATATCATTTATATTTTCTATTTGAATAAGGCAAATTATCAACCACTAATGAAAATTTATTCAAAAGTAAAGGGAATTTTTACTCAAGTGAAAACTTTGTGCGAACAACTGAAAAAGAATATAAACGAAGCAGAACACGATCTTATCTCGATGGAGTTTATAGATCCGAAATCAAATGGCAACAATAAACAAGAAGCCATATTCATGCACGCACAGTTATTTAAAGATATCTTGCTCGACTCATCAGATAGTGAGGACATCATAGCTTTCAAAACTATGGTCGCATTCTGCCGACAACAATATCAACCTCATCTTAATGAACTAGAATTAATCAATGAATTTGAAAGTAACTATCATCCATCGAAAGCAGTTTAGTGGTACACACGAGAATGTTTTCTATATAAAATGCTCAACAAAGCGCTTCGTGTTCAAACTCATACCATAATTTACACATTTCGTTCATTCATTCTTGACTTGCACACACAACTCAACCAGCTTGCTGCCAGCCGTAAAGAAACGAGGATTCTCACGTTATATCGTGGTCAAAGTCTGTCGAATACGGATTTAACACAATTAGAGAGAAATCGTGACGGACTTCTTTCCTTCAATAATTTTCTTTCTACAAGTACGAGCAAAGATGTTGCTCTTAATTTTGCTTGCCAATCTAAAGGTAAACAAAATATGATCGGGGTCCTCTTTCAAATAAGTGTTAGTTCAACAGTAGAATCAAACACGAAACATGCAAATATTCAAATGCTAAGCTACTTTGGTAAAAACAGAAGAAGAATACTTGTTTGGTATGGGAGCAATTTTTCGGGTTGAACAAATTTAACCTTTCGAAGGACTCGTATGCGTTCGTCTTACTTTGACGAATACGAGTGGCCTACAGTTGAATCTATTGGCGAAGTTTTGAAGAAACTTATTATTACCAGAAGAAATGAAAATAGTAATTAAGTCAGAACGTCCCTTTTCTCTTGCTATGATACTAGCTGCACTTATGTTCGGCATGAATGATCCCAAGAGTGCTTCTATTTTTCAAAGCATAGCATTGATGTATAAAGAAGAAAAACCATTCGACATTATGGAATGTGTCGGCTATCTTTCCGGTCAAATAGTACCGGGAGAAGTAAACAGACTTGATAAACTTCAGGAGAAACAATTAATACAAGAACAAAATAGTAATCCTAATGTATCGAAAACTTATGAAAGAATTGGTGATCTTTACAAAAACCAAAAACAATTTGGTCTTGCATTGGAGTGTTATCGACGAATAGTCACCGGTGGCTTATCCAATGCTCCTTCAAACCGTGAGCAATTGCCTTCAATTTACTATGAAATAGCTAATATTTATCAAGCTCAAGGCATCATACAACTTGCACTTGAGCATTTGAATTTAGCTATTAACAGTGCAATACATACTGAAAGACCTGATTTGGAATTCATTTCAGCCATGATGATACAGAGAGGTGATATTTTTGCAGATAAAAAACAGTTTAACGAAGCACTACTCCCCTATCATTATACATTGGAATGTCAACTGAAACATCTTCCACCGATCCATCCTATCATCGCTACGACCCATGTTAAGACTGCATCAATGCACTTTCAACAAGGGAAATACGAGGAAGCACTCCACGCTAACCTTCAAGCAATTGAAATTGCAAATTCTTCTTTACCATCAGTACATGAGGAGATCCTTAGAGATTCAGACAATATTATTTGGAAGCGATGATGCTATGGTCAAGCAATTGAGCGCACAGTTGGAAACAGTTCGTACAAGAATAGAGAACCACAGAGGCAAATCATCAGTTAAATAAACAGTTTCTAATAATTCCAAGCGTTAGATCAAGACTAATGTTATGAGACCAAATAAAAAGTGAAAATTAAATTTTATTGCTTTAGGATATGGGTGTGGAATGTGGAAGTTGGTATTTGAATGTTTCATTGACGTTCATAATTGTGACGAAGTGGGTGTCAGTGTGGGTGAACAAAGACCTATACACATACCCATACCCATACGACAGTGACGGAATTGAATTAAGTATCGGCATTGATCTCAACATTCTGCGATATGACTCATGACTCAATAAAATATTCTTTTTAACATTACTCGTTCTTTTGCGTTGAATGCAAAATTCCATGTGATAAAATACTAAGAACGAACAAATTTAGTTTTTTTGCTTCTGAAGCTCACTGTCGTTAGCATAATTTTACTTTCTTTTTCCATCTATAGGTAAAAAGAAATTACATCGTTTGAATATTTTATTTTCAATTGAAATATTGAAACAGTAAGTAGACGAGACTTCTGAGAGAAACAAAAAAAACTTTCGAATTTCGTTATTCAGCTAGTATATACATGGCATCATGTAAAATCAAACAATTTTGTATAAAATGCAATAGAAGTGAAGAAATTACCACATGTATGGAATGTCAACAGTGGTTTTGTATACAACACTTCGATGAACATCGACAAGAACTTGTCGCAAAAATGGATAATATTGAGCAAGAACATGATGTAGTTCAGCCAAATGTAACCGAAGGCAATATTTCATATCCATTTGCACCTGGAATTATCACGCAAACTTTTTTATGGGTTGAAGAGGCAGAAAAATATTCATTCCTTCTTGACTTGCTCAAAAATCAGGCTGATAAGAACGAAAGTCAGTAAGAAACAATGCTTCATGTTTCTTCTTGTTAATATTGAGATCCCAATGCATCGACATTAATACTTGTCGGAGGAAAACGTACTGTGGAGATCCTCCATGTTTTTCTTGAAAATCATCAACATGCTGTGACCAGTCTTCACGGTGGTCGAATGCTGGCTCAACGTGAAGAAGCAGTTAAATCATTCAGAACTGGTCTAACGCCGATTCTTATAGGAACTGTTATTGCTGTGCGAGGTGTCTACATTCGGTAAGTATTTGATTTGGTCGAAAATTCCTTCTCTATCTATCTAGGGATTCTAGGAATTTTAAACAGATTATCAACTTCGATTTTCCACGGAGTATAGATGTTTACGTGGATTGTATCGGACGAACAGGTCGTGACGGCACGATTGGTAAGAGAAACTAGGTTTGGTAACAGTATCATTCTTTTTGTGTCTAGGTCATGCAATTTCATTCTTTAGCGATGAAAATCGAAACCTTACCAATGATTTACGGGACTATTTAAGAGAATCACATCAAGAAGTACCTGAATGGCTCGAACATTTGGTACAAGAAACAAAACAATACAGTAACCACAGACATCTGTATGGTGGTGACCGAGTGAGCAGTTCAAATAGTCATTTGCGTGTACCCAAGAATGACCATCATCCGCTCAATAATGGTGGTTACGATTATGATGTTCAGCAAGACGACAGCAATCACCAGCAAAAAAGTGATATTTGGTGGGATATCATTTCTTGAAAGCAAATCAACTTATCTCTTAAATAAAAGACACGTTCAATCTGTTATTCTCAACTATCTGGGTGTGGTCAAGAAGTCGACTAGGATTTGAGCCTGTAGAGTTCAAAGATTTCGAAATCGCTATTTGAATTATCAAATTTGTTTTATGCGGAGCCGCTATGGCTGAATGGTTAAGATGTTCGGCACATATCTACAAGATAGTGTGTTCAAACCTCGGCGCCATCATCCATAGAATAACCGTGGACAAGTTACTAACGGCTGTTTTGTCTCGGA